>SDVV010025636.1:0-12387 GCA_016164225.1 Gammarus roeselii | reverse complement strand
ATTTAGCATTGAATGAAATTTGGTCTTGGAACACAGTACAAATGATCAAAGTAGGGTAATCGTGATGACTTCACACGCCAGAAAAGCCCCCATGGCATGTTGCTGAGTATCCTTGGTACAACAACTCATATATTTTTATTCGTTTTTTTCTCCGATTCCAACCTGACCCTCTTAATATTTCTTACCTTATTACTGAAAAAGTTTGACTGATATACAGACAAGATTAACCTTCCGTTGCAGCTACTAGATTGCTTGCTTCTTGTACCATACTTTCTTTTGAGCTTTTTCTGTCGTTTCCTACAACCAATGTCACTGTCCAGATCGACTCCGTCCGAGAGGTGCAACGCCCCCTACAGGCTCTGCAGGCGAACATCAGCGCCTACAAGTCAAGCAACAGCGAGCAGAGGCTAGCGACCAGCAAAGCCACGCTCGAGTGCCTGCAGATAGAGTTGCACGAGAAGCAGGGCGTGAAAAAGCAGCTCGAGGAGCAGGTGCGTTTGCTCGAAAAGGAGCAGGTGGAGCAGCGTGAGTACGAGCGGAGCTTAAACACAGAAAAGAAGATCCGGGAGAGGCGGCGCAATATCGTCGATTTACAGGAGGAGGTGGATCTTCTGAAGAAGAAGATTGCCACCGCCGAGAAAGACTCGCTCTCCACTGAGAAGAATAGGCTAGTGAGGAGCCACAACGAACTGGAAAAACAGTACAACTTGGCTCGCGGTCGAGCTGAAGAAGTCAATAAGCACATCTCCGTGCTGGAGGCTGACCTCAGGTTGCCCATGTACAAGGAGGCTGTTCGCAAGTACCAGGTCAAGATGTTGCAGATAAAGTGCACGGAGATGGCGGTCGAGGACTTGAACAAGTACTACAGGGCACTGGATACGGCCATCATGAAGTTCCATGCCGAAAAAATGACTACTATCAACAGGATCATTCACCAGCTCTGGATCAATACCTACCGAGGCAATGACGTCGACAGGATAGAGATCAAGACCGATGCCTCGGAGTCGAAAGGCGCTGACAAGCGGCGCACGTACAATTACCGCGTGGTGATGGTCAAGCAGGGCGCCGAGATGGACATGCGAGGGCGCTGCTCGGCTGGGCAGAAGGTGCTTGCCTCGCTTATCATCAGGATGGCGCTGGCTGAGACATTCAGTCATAACTGCGGCATCCTTGCTCTGGACGAGCCCACCACTAACCTGGACAGGGAGAATATTGATGCGCTCATTTCAGCACTCGTTGGCATCGTCAACCAGCGAGCGGGGCAGCGTAACTTCCAACTGATCGTGATTACCCACGACGACGACTTCCTCAGGGGCTTGACGCGAGCGGATGACATCAAAGACTACTTCAGGGTGTACCGAGACCGCAGGTGAGGATATCACCTGGACCGTTGGTAAACATATCAGGGTTTACCGGTATCGCAGGGGAACCAATCAGGATTTACCGGTACCGCAGGTGAGGACATCAGGGTTTTTCAAGATGGCAGCTGACGACGTCAGGATGTATCGGGACAGCAGGTCAGGATATCAAGGTGTACCGTGATTTCAGAACCGCATGTGAAGATCCCAGGGCTTATCGGTACCGTAGGTGAGGATGTCGTACTTTGCGGTACCACAGGTGAGGACATAATTAGGTACCGAGACACCAGGTGAGTGCTTTAGGGTGTTCAAAGTTCACAGGTGAGGACATCGGAGTACACTGCGTTCGCAGTGGAGGACATCTGGGTGTACAGACCGGCAGGTGAGGATATCAGGGTGTTCGGGGCCCCTGGTGAAGATGTCATGATGTACCTGCACCGCAGCGATGGGTATAATGATAGACCGGGGTCGTAGGTGAGGATGTGGATCAGCCGCTCGTGAAGTGACAATGATAGGTGCAACGAGTGTCCGACCGTCGTGCTGCTAGGGCTAAAACTCGCGAGATCGGCTCTTTGCTCCATTATTCACATCTTTATTTCGTCTCTGTAGCACTTGCATACATTCTTCTCCCTCCCCTAGGCCTCTGTTAGGTTCACGGTCCGAACGGAGTCACTGCTTAATCGGGAAGGTGTTCCCCCCCAGTTTTTATCTTTTTACTATTTCTCATTTTCTCCCATCCTGAAATCAGGTATATAATTTGTATTTACCTCATTTGCATCTAATGTTTGGTTCAATTTTCCTTGAACCTTTTTATATCACCTTCTTGACCACTCTCATAATAGTCGTAGCACAGCGGTCTCTCGACCACCCTCCCAATAGTCGTTGCACACCGGTCGTAAAGTCTCCATTCGGGTAGCTTTACAGATACAGACACTAGGCCGCATCCCTCAGAAAGGGGGGTGGCCGACAGCAAGGCGCACCTCACACCCTCTTACGGTCACACTCACACATCTTAGCCTTTTTGTGCTGAAGGGTCCGACCGGTAACCCCGCAACATACACTCCGGGTCACGAGTGCAATCCGAGGATCCGTTGTCAGCAGCGGGGCCCGACAGTTTTCACTGGCGGGGGTAAATCATCCCGACAACTGGATGCCAAGGGCGGGAAAGCACATCGGAGCAGCGTCAAAATCAACCATTCACAACCATTCTCTACTCACGCCTGTTCATTGCACGCTTTCTCGCTACTTCCACATTCATGTCTCTCCTTCTTAACGCTTGCTTCACACCATCCAGCTTTAGATTCTAGCCATTTCATGCGTAAGATTCTGTACACTTCGTGCGGATATCGTGCGTAAGATCTCAGTTTCCTTTCTTTATCTTCCTCTTGGCAAATGCTGGAGTGCAATTGCTTCCGGCACCTTAAGGGGACTGCGAATCCTTGGGGTCCTGGAGCCGGGCAGGTCGAGTGAGAATGCTCTTTTCTGACATCCAGGCAGTTTTGGGTCCATATGGCCTGAGCACCCTAGGAGTTACAATACCTCCTGTGGTTCCTGTGCATACCTCTGGCATTTGCAGCGTGATGGACATAGACTCCACTCAGTCCTAAATATCGGCACCAATCCAATTTCGTATGCTTGAATACTAAAGACCTCCTACCTTTCACGCGGTGTGACGTCAAAGTTAGGCTGTGGTTTTCTCTAACAATTTTTTTTATGGGTCAGAGTTCCTTTTTGTAAACCTCATTTCCTGGGTTGATACTCACGAGTCTGTGACCCCTTATTTGTAATCCTCAGTGGCCTGTCCTGCATCAAGAAGGTCGACGTAAACGAGGACGCTTTCTGAGGAGACACCCATGCTACGCTCGGAGGGCGCTCCGTGCAGAATGTTCTCGACCTCTCAAGGCGGATGAAGAGAAAAACGGAACGCAAACTATTCACCGAAAACGTTAGTGAAAAGAGGTTGTATACAATCGGCAGAAGTTAGTTTCACGGGGCTTCTTTGTGCGCATGAGCGCACATAACGTAGGCGCCCTAAGGCGGTACCCTTAAATGTTTTTGCTGCTTCCTCAAATTATCCTTGTTAAGGCCATATTAGTGATGCAGCTCAAAGTGACCAATGAAATACATTCTGTATGAAGTATTGATACCATTAGTCGGCAAATTATTGTGATATTTTTATTCAGCCTTACCAAATGTTACCTTCATAAATAACTGTTGTACCTCTTTGTTTGGCACTATCCAGATCATATGATTTTTAAACCTATGCTGTTTCGTGAAGCCTATTTTTTCTAAAGTGGCTGTAGATTGTGAGCTTTTGTTACCTGAAACAAGGTTAACCGCCTCGTCCAATGAAACCTCCATTACATAAACGGGTAGCCCATTCAGAAGTCAATTCAATGGGGTTGTACTGGGTGACCTTAATGCGAGAGTTGGAGATGCAGTAGTGGATAATGTGATATGGATGTATGGCAATCCTGGTAGGAATGAGAGTGGAGAAAACCTTACAGGTTTGCGCATGGAGCTGTAGCTGGTCGTCGGAAACTGCTTGTTCAAGTAGCGAGATATCTACAAGTACACATGGGTAAAGATGGCCCATGGTGCAGTGGTGGAGATTTTGTGCTGATGTTGAGTAGATTGGTGCGGAGGTTGTTGGATGTGCAGGTGTTGAGAGGGGAGGGTGGAGGAGTGTCAGATCATCTGCTGGTGGAAAGCAGATTGAGAGTGGAGCGTAGGTAGAAGGGGAACAAAAGAGTGGGAGGAGGAAGAGAGGTAGTGAAAGTGATTGAGCTAAATGTGAAAAACAGAGCTGAGGAGTTCCAATGGGCGCAGAGGGAGGAATATGACAACGTGAGAGGGCAGGACCTGCAAGATGTGGCAGAAGAATGGGAGATACTCAGATATGCCTTGTTGAGATGTTCGAGAAATGTGCGGTGTGGTGTAACGAGGAGGTCAAACTGTCGGTGGCGCAGAAAATAAGAATTTTTGAGGAGTGGCTGCATGCGAGATCCGTGGTGGCCCTTGCCAACTATAAGGAGAGGAGGAAGAAGGTATAGCGAGTAGTGAGGAGAGCTAAAACAGACGTTGATGCCAAGTGGGGCAGACTGTTGTGCCAGAATTTTGAAGATAACTAAAAGATGTTCTGGAAAGAGGTTAAGAGGGTGAAAAAGAGAGAGACCGGGAAGGAGGAGACCGGTTTTGGGGAGAGACTTGTTTGCGGACCTTACTAGGGAAGAGGTGAAGGTTATGAAAGCAGGGAAAGCCCTTGGTTTGGATGGCGTTGAGACTGAGTGCCTGAAAAGGGGTGGAATAACGAGTGTCGACTGGTCGTTAGACTACTGAACATTTGTTCTGTGTCGGGCGTGGTGCCGATTGAGTGGCGCAGTGCCTGCATTGTCCCGCTGTATAAGGGCAAAGAAGATGAAAATGAATGCTGCAACTCAAGAGGTATCAGTTTGTTATGTGTTGTCGGTTAGATGTACGGGAGAGCGCCGATCAAAAAAAAAATAGAGAATGTAAGAATGGAGCAATTGGAGAGAAACAGTGTAGCTTTAGGACTGGTATAGGGTGTGCCGATCAGATTTTCGCAGTGAGACAGGTCTGTGCGAAGTACCTTGCAAAGGGAAAAAATGTGCTCTGGGCTATTGACAGGGAAGCGCTGTGGAGGGGGTTGCGTTTGTATGGAGTGGGTGGAAATCTGTTGAAAGCGGTACAGAGTTTCTATGTTGGCAGCCGAGCTTGTGTAAGAGTGTGAAGCGAGGTGAGTGATTTGTTCACAGTAAAAGTGGGTCTGAGACGAGGCTGCGTGATGTCTCCCTTGCTGTTCAATCTCTACATGGATGGAGTGGTTAGGGAGGCGAACGCGAGTGTGCTGGGTCGTGGCTTGGAGCTGTTGGAAGCGATCGGGCGGGGTTGGCAGTTAAGCCAGTTGCTGTTTGACGATGATACGTCGCTGGTGGCGGATTCAGAGGAGAGCTATGTAGGCTAGTGTCTGAGTTTGGTAGAGTGTGTGGTAATGAGATGCTCAAGTACTGTTGATGCTAGCAGAATTAGTGTCCTCCTAAATGGAGAGTTGTTAGAAGAAGTTCAGTCTTTTGAGTATCTGATCTCCCATGTAGAGAAGACTGAACAAGTGGAGACTGAGGTGAAGTTGCGAGTGAAGTAGGGGTATAGAGTGCCGAGCGCACTGAAGAGTGTAATGAGCTGCAGAACGTTGGGGATGGAAGCAAAGAGAGGGTCGTATGAGGGTGTCGTTGTCCTAACTGTGCTTCACGGAGCTGAGACTTGGGGGGGGGTGAGAGCAGAGGAGAGAAGAAGGTTGAATGTTTACGAGAAGAAATGTTCGAGGAGCATGACTGTAGTGACGCTGGGAGACCGGATCACCAACGACGTGGTTTGAATCAGAACGTGGATGGTGAAGAAGTTGGAGGACAGACTGGATTCGCTTGTTCTGGGATAGTTCGGGCACATGATGAGGATGGATGAAGGAAGATTATTAAAAAGGGTGATGAAGGCGGAGGCGGGTGGTCGCAGGCCTAGAGGTAGACCGAAGTTGGGGTGTATAGATGGTGTGAAGCAGGTGTTAGGAAGTAGAGACTTGAATGTGATAGTAGCGAGAGAGCGTGCAATGAACAGGCGTGAGTGGAGAATGCTTGTAAATGGTTGATTTTTGACGCTGCTCTGATGTGCTTTTCTGCCTTTGGAATCACGTTGTTGGGATGGGGGGGGGGGGCGGCCATCATTAATCGGCGGGGGTAAACCAGTGAAAACCGTCGGGCTCTGCTGCTGACAACGGATCCTCGGACCGCACTCGTGACCCAGAGTGTGTGTTGCGGGGACCGGTACCGGCCGGACCCTTTAGCACTAAAGGGCCAAGTTGTGCGAGGTGCGCCTTGCCGTCAGCCACTCCCCTTTCTGGGGGATTCGGCCTTGTGTCTATCTGTATCATTCACACGGTTGGAGGCATCTCCTGTTCTTGATTACATACCCCCCCCCGTGCACTAGAGAAGTCGCTACGAGGGATGTTGCAAGTATCAAATAAACAGAGGACTTAGACCACAATTGACTTGAAAACCTCCTCCCTCTAATGCTTTTATGGCACTGTCATTCGCAGCGAAAAAGAAATTTACTCTGCGCAGGAATAAATCCAATCACTACAGTCTAATTTCCTCACCAATCATATGAACAGTTCTGGAAAGTACACACCATGGCAAAACTTAATCCTTGGTCAAATCATGAAATTAGTGCTGAAGTTGATTTAGGATGTGTCCATATCCCGGTTTTCTAGACACTTATTTTTTTTGTGAATGTGACTGCTCTCATCACTAAACGTGGACGACTTACAAATGAGCTACAGGCGCCCTTACCTTTCAACAATCCAACATGGACTCCACCAATTTTGATGGAGCTCGAACGAATTTTGAATTTCACCATATAAAACTGAAAGCATGCATTTTACTCTCGTACCCGGCCTCCATCCAAAACCAACCATGGGGTTGCACAGCACTCTAATATACGAAGACTCAATCAAGTTTCTAGGTTTCGTGTGGGACTGTAAACTCACACAGCGACCTAATAGTGCAGTCCTGTTAACCCGCTGCCGAAGGTCGAAGGAAATTTTCCTCTCGGTAACAGTCTTGAAATTTGGTAACGTCCTTTTGCTCGCGCCTTGACTACGGAGCGGTCGTTTAGAATTCTGCAGCTAAAACAAACCTTGAACCTCGCGACCGTCGCAAACAACGCCACGCGCCTCACAACTGGCGCGTTCCGTTCCAATCCATTGAATCAATGAATGTGCTTGGCAATGAGCTTCAGCTTCCTCTACTGCCGGACAAACTCTCGCTACTATGACATTTCAAGACTAGGAGCTTAATCAACAATCTGGTTCACAACCACATCACCTACATTTTTGGTAACTCGTCTTAGTGGCTAAAAGGAATTTATGTTCGTTCTTCTCACTACGCGTGGATAACTTAATGACCTCACTAGACATCACTCGCAAAGCTATCAGGCCTTCGTTCTCTTACCGAATTTTTCGAATCTGCACCTATCCCGATGGTCAACCCACCGTCAGTCAGCTTAGCTTTACAAATATACCTTACAGCAACAACTTCAACCGATATGTACAGGTACAGACACTTGGCCGAAATCCCCCAGCAAGGGGAGTGGCCGTCGGCAAGGCGCTCCTCACACTCACGTACACTCAACACACCTTAGCTCTTTTGCGAAAAAGGGTCCGGCCGGGGACCCCGCTACACACCCTCAAGGTCATGAGTGCGGTTCGAGGAGCAGTGTCGGCAGCAGGGCCCGACAGCGTGACTGGTTTACCCCTGCCGCATCATGATGACCGCACCCCCTCCCCTCGCCAACGACCATCCCGTCTCAACGATATGCCTAGGGCGGGAAAGCACATCAGGGCAGCGCCAAAATTCATCCATTCACTATCATTCTCCACTCAAGCCTATCCAGTGCACACTCTCGCGCAACCTCCACGCTCACGTCTCTCTTTGGGGTGGATGGATGATTATTAATTTTATAGATCATTAACACTTTATTTTAGTATTTTATTATTTCTTATTTCGTGGGCTATAGCTATTATTTATTTGTGCCCTTTTTTCATGGTGATCAATTTTGTATTAGTTATATAATTATGCATAGTTAGACGCCCTCAGGGGCCCTAGGTGGACTATGCGTTGTGTTAGTTAGTCTCGTCCAAACGAGGTCGAAGGCAATACAAGTCGGAGCTAAAGACGTGTTGCAGACGAAATCGACATGGAAAAGGTATGAAGCCATGCTAAACAACATCAAACCTTCACGCGCAAACCTCCATGTCACTGGCATCCTGCCCCATCCGAACCAGAGTAGATACAAGTTAAGCAAGATGATTTTACTTGAAAATCGCCTAACAACTTTCTGCAAAGCCCAGAAAATCTCTTTCTCGGATCATTGGGATACGATGATCGACCCGAAGTACTATAACTTTAATAGAATCACCAACAAGGCTCGCATTAACACGTATGGATTTGATACCATCGAAAATATCCTTAAAAACATCGGCGCTGGACTTGTCAACGAAAATAAGTCAAAAAAGTAAACGAAATCATACCAACAACTCCGCCAGCAATGCCCGACGAAACGACACAGCGACCTCCGCCCGTTTCAACACGAGATACACAACAAATACAAGTGCCCATCAAAACTCCACCACAGGTCCTAGCATAAAAGTTCCTGTCATCAATCTAGTCCGAGTTAGAGGCAGTAGTCGCAGCTCAGCTAGAACAACCCGTGTAAACGAGAACGAAAGTCTTTGCTCCGACACAAGACCTCAGAGTAGAAGTAAAGTAAGTCAAGCAAATCAAGTCAATGTGACTAACGGTACTCTCAAATGTTACTACGTAAACGCTAGAACTCTCGGAGACAAAATCAAATAATTATGTATCCTTGCAATGAATGAAAGTATCGACGTAATAGCTATCACGGAATCGTGGATGAAATTGAGCAGCAGGCATTATTTAGGCGAATTTACTCTTCCCAGCTACTCACTATTTCACAAAGATAGACAAGGCAAAAAGGGCGGATGAGTGCCGTTTCTCGTGAAAAACACTGCAAATATTAGAAGTCACCATTCCAAACAATAGGCACAACTCGGTATCAATCCAAATAGTCGATAAACCTATAAAATGTCAAATCACTCTCTTCTATCGCCCTTCTAAAAGCAAGGTTGCAGATGATATCGACCTTTACAACACCCTCATCGATGTTGTCACAACACAGTATTGTGCTTGGCGACTTTAATATCCCCGACATTGATTGGGGATCAGACGAATGTACTGCTACCGGCCAACCAACGTCTGATTGACTTTGCTGACGATAAGTTCATGACCAAAATGGTGACGACACCTACAAGAGGTAGCAACATTCTTGATCTCCTATTTAGTGCAAGCGACTCTCATGCCACGAACGTCGAAGTAGGCGAACCACTCGGAACTAGTGACCACTACTGTATCCGTTTTATAATAGAGCTCGAGTTGAAAACATCAAAAAACTGCGAAAAATTCCTAACTTCAGAATAGCTAATTTTGATGGCTTAAGAGAGTCAGTGGCGTCAGCAAATATAACCCTCGGACAAGATCTCAATCAATCGCTTGACTATTTCTCGAGTGCACTCAAAAATATCGAACATGAGCATATCCCGCTCAAAACAAGCAAACAGCCGTCTGTCAGCCCAAGTACTGGAAAGGAGAATGGCAGTGCCTTCATTCACAAAAGAAAGCAAAGCATTTGATAAAGCAGTCTAGACATCAACATGACGACGTTGCAAAAAATGAATACAAAATTGGCAGGCGAGATCTAAAGGGGGTCCTGAAACGTAAGAAGAAAGATTATGAAAATGAAATTGCTGCCAATGACAAAACTAATCCGAAACCGTTTCTTAGTTATATTTCGAGCAAAAAAAAATCAAAATCTGTAATAGGTTCTCTCGAGAACGATGTTGGTGAGCTAGAAACGGACGACACCAAAATAAATGTTCTACTTAATGAATACTTTTGTTCTGTGTTTTCGTTCGAAAATCAGGATATTCCTAATCCTGACGATATCATAGCGTCAAAACGAGTTGAAGCCCTCACCACAGTGAACTTCTCCCCCGCCGAAATTATTAAATATATATATAAATTGAAAGTCACCAAATCTCCAGGTCCAGACCAAATTCATCCCAGAATTCTAAAAGAGACTAGAAACAAAATCGCCGAACTTTTATCAAACATTTTCACCCATTCTCACAGATGGCACCTGCCCCTCTAAATGAAATGAGGCCAATGTTACCCCAATTTTTGAAAAAAGGCACAAAAAGTGTCCCGGCAACTCCCGTCCAATTAGTCTCATCTCAGTCATTGGCAAGTTGATGGAAAAATTGATAACTTATAAAATTACAGAATTCTTCGAATCAAACAAATTGATTCGCGACTCCCAGCATGGCTTTAGACACAGCCGTTCCTGTCTTACGAATCTGCTACTCTTTTTCAAAAATATAACCGAAATCCACGACACAAAATCTCCAATCGAAATAATTTACATTGTCTTTCAAAAGGCCTTTGATAAAGTCCCCCACAAGCGCCTAACTAGTGAATTTCACAGCATCGGTATTCGAGACGAGCTTAACAACTGGATAAAATGCTGGCTTACGGACAGACGGCAGCGAGTTCTATTTAACGGAACTTCCTCCCCCTGGGGTAATGTCACAAGCGACGTGCCTCAAGAATCCGTGTTAGATCCAGTTGTCTTTATAATATTCATTAACAATCTCGATAGCAACGTAGTCTCAAACATTAGCAAGTTTGCAGACGATACTAAGATCGCAGGATAAGTGCAAAATGAACTAGAGTGTCATCAGATCCAAGTAGACTTGAACAAAATTGTTGATTGGTCAGAAAAGTGGCAAATGAAATTAGATGTAGGCAAATGCAAAGTTATGCACATTGATCCTCATAACCCCAAACAGGAATATACAATGTCTGGAAATAAATTAATTCCCGTCACCGAAGAGAGAGATTTAGGTGTCATCATTAGTAACGATTTGAAAAGCAGCAAGCAATGGAACGATGCTGCCAAGAAGGGCAACAAAAGGCTAGGTACGAAATCCCGCACTATCTCGTACAAAAACCAACACAATATGCTTAAGTTATTTTATGCATTTGTTAGACCAGACCTCGAGTATGCCGTTCAATTCTGGTCTCACGTTATTGAACTTGAGAAGGTTCAATGTACAAACGGAGTGACTAGGAACAATGGATAAAAAATTGTTGGGAAACGTTTCTCACTCGACATCACGCGCAATTTCTTCACGTATAGAGTTGACGAAGAATGGAACAAACTTACAGCGGAGGTTGTTAACAGCAATGCAATCGAAACGTTTAAGTCGCGGCTCGATAAGTTCTACGTAAATCGACGATAAATAGCTAAACCGTTCCCTTTCCTGTTATAAAAAAACAGGAATAGCACTAGAAGTTCTCTTAGACGTTCTACTTCAGAACTAATCCTCTTGCTATCAAAAGGCAACCTAGTTTGGGCTGATAGGCCTCTTAGACGTTCTACTCCAGAACTAACCCTCTTGCTATCAAAAGGCAACCTAGTTTGGGCCAATAGGTCTGTTGTTGTCTTCCTACACTCGTAAACACTTGTAAACCTACGGTGGGAGAATTTGCGCTCTCCCGGGCGCCTATTAAATGTCCGAGCACAGCTAGGCGTTTTGATGGCTAAATGGTGAAATAATGTTGATTTTGATCTTAGAGAGTGAAAGTTTTGAATGACACTGCGCGTGGAGGGGACGAGGCGAGTCGAGGCGAGTGGAGACGAGTCGACTGGTGAGGCGACGAATTGAGACGAACCGAGGCTGGTTGAGACTAGGTGACCCGGGAATGGGGGGTACTAGTAGGACCCGAGGGTTTCGAGAACCAGGGGTCTTGGAAGGCCTGGAGGATTTGGGGGGGATCCACTTGGACCCTTCCGGGGCCCTTTGGGACACCCTTGAGACTCTTTGGGACCCCCCTGAGAAACATTGGGATCCACTTGAGGCCCCTCTAACCCTGGGACCCCTGCTTCCCTCACCCCACGCTGTAAAACCCATACACAGAAAAATGTATATATGTGAAATGCTTGAGTAGAACAATTAATTATTACAGTCCGCGGATTACTGGCGTAGAGGGCAAGGGTTGCGTCGAGGCTGGTCGAGGTGCGTTGAGATCAGTCGAAGCATGTTGAGGCGAGTCGAGTTGGTCGCGACGAGCCGAGACTGCCTGAAATGATTCGAGACAAGCCGACATGAGCTGAGACGAGGAGTCTCGGGGGACCCAAGGCTCGGGAAGACCCGGGGGACTTGGGTTACCCTACGGAATTCGTCGGGCTCAATTGGGACCCAGGGACCTCTGTTCCCCCCCACCCAATCCATTTAAACAATGAATGCGAAGTCAATAATCTGAGCAGTTTGTCTGCCCGTGATGAACCTGCCCTTACTTTCTCCACGATCCAAAATTTT
>SDVV010025635.1:0-12387 GCA_016164225.1 Gammarus roeselii | reverse complement strand
TATATAACTTTCAAATGAGAAGAGTTCGAATTTTTTTTTTCTAGTTGCCTGCACGGCCTGCCTTTAGCTGAAGATTTGCTGCTTTTAAAATTGTGAACATCGACATCAATATAAAAAGGTATTAATCGAAAATCCGTTTCAACGGGCTTTCGAACAGATCCTAAGTCCGTCCCGGACCAGCCAAGCTAGGCAACCATCGAAAAAAACATAAAAGGATTTATTAGTGGCCAAAAGGTGTTTTAAAAATAGCAATTTGAAAATATAGCTTGAAAACAATTTGATATTGAACGGCATCATAATATAAAATTATTCTCTTCATTTCCTTTAAATGGATTCTTCTGTATTATTCATTTTAAAAACTAAATGATTCTGTTAAATAAGTTGTTCAGTAATCCTAAAAATTCAACTCTCATATCTGACCTTTACCTCAAGTATGTATGAAGCAAACACGCTCTTCGGACCGAACAGCCTCCACACGAGCGACTTTACAAGGACATGATGTATTAATAAGTGCAGCGATAAGGACTGAAGGCGTGGTATTTATTCCCTGTCCTGGTGGCGCATACGCGTATGATCCCAGCTGCTAAACGGCCAACAGGGGGCGTGACTCGCAGATCGTTCTATCGCACGCATACACACGGGGCGACGGGGGAGCAAAGGGACGGCGGGAGGAGGGGTCTCTGTGAACCGATCGAATCCCAGGGTGGGGGTAGTACAACGGTGATGTAGCCTCCTGTAAGGTAGGAGGGTAGCTATAGCTCCAAAGCTGCTGTCTCAGAGGGGAGAAGGGGTGGAGGAAGAGGAAAGGGGTGAATAATAGCTGCAGAATGGATGATGGACGTTAGGTTAGGGGACACCACAATAGGCGGTGGGCCGAACGGTGGCGTGCATCAGACAAAACCCTACAATGGGAAGAATGGAGCCTCGCCGACCGAGCAGCAGTCAGTCAGTTGGTAAGGTTGAGCCAGCGGAACCAACCTATGATGCATGCGTACGTACACGTCTAGGATGCTAAGTCAAGGAACGCACACACGGGGAAACGCACACGCGCCGAGGACGAACAGACAGGCCACAACAAAAGCAAAAAAATACTCCACACTGGTACAGGATCAGCAATTGGGGGGGAGGGGTCTGTTTGTATAAAGAGATGAGGGGGGGAAGCATTCGGGTGATTTGCCTTTCTCTATACCTGCCCTAATTCGAGTACGGCTATAGCTCGGCTGCATGGCCAGCAAGCTGAGTCCCCTAGCTACTGGTGCCTGGAAGATGCCTGCTTTAGAATTCACTAACGGCTGGTTGGGCACTCCAAAAGGGTTCTTCAGTTGGGCACTCAGCATTGATGACGATAATTAACTGTGAAGGACCGTATCCCTCAGACTATTACCGGAACAAGCTGACAACCCCATTGTTGGACTTTGACATCCATTTGCCTGACTCTTATTCGGGCACACATCTCACTCCTATCAGAACACAATGACTCGACAAGCTCATTGCATTCATTGAATTTACCAGCTAAAAATAATCTCTTTGGTAAAAAACATATTCTTGAGCGAACTCCATCTTAGCATGAAGTGAGCACTGGAAGGTGTGTGTCACCATTTTCCCTTAAGGCGATGACTCTCTTTCTGAGTGTGCAGTCACATGTCACCAACCTGCTCAGGCGGTTTGGGTGCACAGGCGACCACGGGACACACACACACTCGTTGTTATGGAAGTGTCACCTCGGCTTCAGCCACCCCCCGCCATTTTGTCCCGGAGCTCTTCCTAAACCAGTTATCGAGCAGCAGCCTCACCTGGAGCAAACCTGTCTGTCCTTCTGGACCGCTGCTGCTGAAACCGGCGGTCAGTACACCGTCTGAGGAGTGGATATCCCATACTACATGCAGCACCAAACACAGCAAGACTTCAATCAGATACTGACTTGAAATAAGTGCTGAAAGACACAAACAGAAATACCACAGTGATGGTGAAAAGTTCAACAAACAGGACCCACATAGAACTCAATGCAGCATTACCACAATGTTCATTGAGGGTCTAGGAGCATTTGAGGGATACCCATGAGATTGTGTGGATGACGGGCTACCAATGCGCAGCTCCATGGGTTACCAGCTCGCTGATGCGAAGCTGTGAGGACAGCATGCAGCGTTACAGCTCCAGGCAAAATCCTTCGCTCCACACAGGATTACCACTCTACTGGTAAGAGATGTAGCATTTCCGCAGTACGAAAAAACAGAGTTTGTTCTGCGATGGTGCAGGATGCAGCGCAATGATACAGATCGGCTGAACCCATGTGTGAAATATTACTTGTTTAAGGCCTTATCAATTAAAGACAAGGCTGTCATGCATCGCGGCCGCCGCAGAAGGGAAGAATCGAATTTAGTTGGAAAACTTTTGGAAGTTTGTCCCATGGTAGAACCTACCCCATGTAGATAAAAGGATGATGGCACAACCTGTGTGCGAAGGGAAATCAAGCATATACAAAGCAGCCATCAAACGGCATTACAATGGTGTTTCTCTAGTGACAAGCCACCTGACTAGGTCGATTTTCTGTGTCGCTCAAAATCAATGATATGTCGATGCTCAAATATCACCAAGCAGCATTTTCGACCTAGTGCATAGTAGACCATTAGCAGAAACTGGTAGAACAATAAACGGCTCTGATATTAACCTAATTTTGAATAATATTGAGTTATTAAAAAGAAAAAATATTTAAATGCGGGTAAACTGACGATACCCACATCATGTTTGAACTCAAGCTTGTGTAGTGTTCATGACTTACCGCATCTTAAAATATCTCTGTAATACAGTCCGCTAACGCAGCTGCGAGAAGCGTACGTATATACATACCTCGGTTTATAATAGTATTCATCAATGGGTGGCGAAAGGGTGATCGACGCCGCTGAGGTCCTAGCTTTACACCATTTGCATGTCTGATTGCCTCCACACACAACAATTGGTTGCTGAGTATTGCTGCCTACGACCTTTTGCTATTGCTATATGACACAGTTATAGATAAATAACGTCATGTTGAGAGTAGAGCATTGTCACAATATAGTATTTCCTGAGGAAGGTGGTATTATATCATATTATTGTCTTTAATGAACACTAGAAATAGGTTTGTTTGCAAGATTTGCACGCAGGGAATATGCGATAGGGTCGGCGTAGGTAAGTAGGGTGCAAGGTCAGAGCAGGTTATTCGACTGGACTGTCGCCTCACCTCTCGCCGTATAGAACTACAAACACTTATATCATACATGTACATCTATACTCCAAATCATTAGCGCTCTGGTGGTTAAGCGTATCTAACATGCCCAGGTGGCAAAAAAAGTGGGCATGGATATTCGCCGTCACCCTAACCACTATAACTACCCACGGCATCGCGTCCATAACATCGATTTTTTCTGATGGTCCTACGTTACAACATGTAACTAATTCACGTCGCGTTTATTAGATATTGTTGTAGCTGCACAACATATGATACAGTACAAGTCTAATTTATTAAACGTATAGACAAGACAGGTTTCCATAAAACGACTGATTTTTGGGTTCGTTTGAATCTCGGAGGTGTCACTTGAATTAAATTACGTACCCTGAAAGCATAGTTTTGCAGATTTGATTAAAACATTAAATGCTTATACGTATCTTGCTTTATAAACGCTTTCAAGTCAGAAATGCTTCTGCATCAGTAACATTGCTGGCATAGATTATGCTAAACTCTGGCACGTCATCAAATGAAAATTTGGTTTGCAACAAAATTATATAAAATCTAAATACAAAAAAAAATCCTTCATAAACAATACACAGATCAGTGTGTTGATATAAGATTCCGATTAAATTTATATGCATCTATGTAAATAATATGAATGCAATTCTGAGAGGCCTTATTCGCGTGTGCAGTGTCATAATTATAAACGTTGTAGCATCATTATAATCAATAAACGGAAACAGGATATGTTATACAACTTCAATTTTAAATACATGTACATAAGAGCACATGGGTATCGATGGCCCGTGGTGCAGTGGTGGTGAAACCACTGGTGGATTTTGTGTTTATTTGAAGGAGAGTGTTGGGGAGGCAGGCTATTAGATGTACAGGTGTTTAGAGGAGAATGTGGGTGAATATCGGAAAGAAGATAAAAAGTGGAACAGAAAGAACAGCGACCGGCGCACCGTCCGAAAGCCCAGATACCCACAGACATGTGCTTGTTGGGAATGTTACGACTGATGCAAGCCGTTATATTAAACCTACACCCATGATAACATTGATGATGCCCAATGGGCGCTCCCACAGACAACGCACCGACGCAATTAGGATTGACCCTGCCGGACGAAATGGCTGGGCGCGACACAGATAGTAAAGGCACCGCAGACACAGATAGTAAAGGGCGCTCTCATGTCAATGTTGGTATGACTAGAGGGCCGTGTGGTGTCATCACATGAGCCTCGACAGGTGAACCCTGCCACCCTCGGTCAATCCTAACTATCCACGTCCACCTCCGGCGGGTGATTCTGTATAGCCGTGCTGGCTCTATGATCAGCCAGTGTACGAGCTATGAAGTGTGTGTGTATCTGTTTATGCATCGTTTTGCTGTCTGTAGTTTGGGTAACGGCGGTGTAAAAGGAACCGGAGTGTCTTACCGGTGTGTTATGTAGATTTCGGGGAATTAGACGTGGGTTTAGAAGGGGGTGGCAAGAATGAGGCGGGTCAGCGATAGTGAGTGAATTGAATGAGGAATATGGCCGAATGAGAGAGCAAGGGCTGCGTAGTGTTGAAGAAGAATGAAAGACGCTTATAGATCCGGTATTGAGAGGTGCAAAAAAAGTGTGCGATGTACGTCGTGTGAGCGGGTGAAGGAGGAAGTGTGGCAAGCGGTGGAACGACGATGTTAAACTTGCGGTAGCGCAGAAGAGAAGATCTTTTGATGAGTGATTGCAGGCGATGCCGGGGGTATCTATGGCAGCTATGGAGAAGCGTGTGGTAATGAGTTTATGCTAGGTGGGGTACGCGGTTGTGCGAAATTTCTGAAAACAAACCGATGTTCTGGAAAAAGATGAAGAGGGTGAGAAAGGGAAGACCGGGAATGAGGAGGTGATGAAAGGTGTAAACTGTCAGTTGTTGTTAGAGATGGTGATTTGCGGAAGTGGTAGGCTGAGTATATTGAAGAGTTGTTGAATTTCAAGGATATCAGAGAGGCTGACATTGTTGCTGTGAGTGATGGGGCACCGATGTTAATTTAGAGAGAAAGAATTCTTTCGGACATTACTAAAGAAGAGGTGTAGGAGGCGATAGAGGTGATGAAAGAAGGGAAAGCACGTGGCATGGACGGTGCTGTGACTGATTAAAGCGGGGATAGAATAACTGTAGTCGGCTGGTTGGTGAGGCTACTGTACCTGCGTTTTATGTCGGGCGTGTTGTGGATTGAGTGACGCAGGGCTTGCATTGCTTCGCTGTATGAGGGTTAAATATATACAAATGAATGCAGTAACTTAAGAGGTATTTCTTTTATGTGTGTTATAATCAAGAAGATTACGAACAGTAAGGATGGTGCGATGCGCGAGAAAAAGTGCGGCTTTACCAGCAGTTAAAGTTGTTCCGAACAGATTTTAGCAGCGAGAAAAATCTGTAAGGAAGACCTTTCGGAGGAACGGATGTGCTCTGAGCTTTCGTGGATCTGGAAACGACATACGATAGAGTCGACAGGAAAACGCTATGGAGGGCGTTGCGTTTGTCTGGAGTGGCAGCAGTGCATGTGTTCAGAGTATAGATACCGTATCGAGATGAGTGCTTGGTTCCCAGAGAAAATAGGGCTGAGGAAAGGTGGCGTTATATCTTCATGGTTGTTCAATCTCTTCATGTAGGAAGTGTGAAGTGGTCCTCGAGGTGAACACGAGAGTAATATGTGCCGAGGCTTAGAGTTGTTAGTCAGAAAACGGACGGAGTTGGCAGTTGTGTGAGTTGCTATCTGCGGATTATAGGGCCGTGGTCACAGAGTTAACATGGGTAAAGGTGAAGTAATGTGATGTACGAGGAATAACAATGCAAGCCAAATCAGTGTCCGCCTAAATGGAGTTATTGGAGGAAATTACGTATTTTAAACATCTGGGCTAGGGGAAACTGAGGTGAAATCTAGAGTGAAGGAAGGGTGTAATGTATGGAGTAGGCGTTACTGAGGGGAGGCATCAGTGTGGAGATAGCGAGAGAGCGTGAGTGGAGAAACAGGATGGACGTGAGCGTGGTGGTATTCAATTGAATTATTAATTACGGTAATTCAAATAGTGTACATGATAATGAAGTGTTATGTTTAATGTAAGATAAATTGAAAACCCATTGCTAGACGATGGAAATAAATTATTTTATAATAATAATGTGGGGGGATTCGCCAATTTTGACGCAGCAAAGGTAAATCAACAAAATCTGTCGGGCCCTGCTGTTGACACTAATCTGGGACCTCACTCCATACTCAGAATGTGTGTTGCGGGGTCCTGGCCGGATTCTTTATTTTTAAAGATCAAAGTTTGGTTATGCATGTGAATGTGTGGAAGGGTGCCATCAGCCACCCCTCTTCTGGGGCATTTGACCTTGTATCTATATGTGTATCAGCCCTGTCATGTACTCAAATCCATTTGCTTTTACTCGACTGATTTTTATTAAAAAACGTAGGTTTGAAATATAACTGTGAACGCAGCTCTGGAAAATAGTGTTTTAATCCGAGGTTTCATATATATTTCGTCCAGCCGCTGGGCTGATTCTGAACCCTCTGGATGACTGGTTGATCCCTCTGGATGACTGGATGAACCTTCTAGATGAATGGATGAACCCTCCAGATGACTGGATGAACTTGTTTCCTTCCATAAATATTTGCTCTATTTAGCCAGAGTGAAGCACAAAATTTAGGATGCCCTTCAGCATATACCTCATCTCGGGATGCATTCCTTGCCTCAGTTTATAATAAAACATACTCCGTCTAGCATTGATAGAGTTTTCTTTCGTTCTTTGATGCATCGCGTTCTGTATTCAAGCTTCATAACTGTCTGAATTGTGGCTACATTCCCTCAGATAGAATTAATAGACTCGTACAGTATTGAAATCATTGAATGCACAAGGTCACCATGTTAGGCGTTTGACCCGTTCCTTCTAATTATACTACACTACAAAAGTGCAACCAAAATTGACAAACGAAGTGAACAAACAACGGTTTCATTGTCTTGCATTACACGTATAGCTGTTGGAGAAGCAGAGCCATCAGCTGTTATATACATCAAGCTCGATACTACCCTAAATGCATTCTTTGGTTCACTCAAACCGGGTCTGTTCTCATGAGGCAAATACTGACTCCGATCCAATCAATATTTTTTGTCTACTCATTTAAATCAATCGATCAGTCATTATTATTTTTGCAGGTTTCATCTGCCAATGCTGAGGTGAGTGAGTAATTTTTTGTATAACAAAGACGAAGTTCTCGTTGAGTGCACGGGTATGGACGTTGCCTTCATATATTTGCAACGTCAATCTAGATTGATTGCCGCAATCAATCAATCTCGGATTGGTAACGACTTTCATAGCCATGGAACTTAAATAGACATTTCTTAACCTACAGTCAGCCTTGGTGTGGTGCTCACAATAGGGAGGGTGGGCACTGTGCCTTGCTCCGCCTCCCTTTTTCATGCGAATAATGCCAAGAAAAATAATTGAATTTGACTTGACATTCCCTCTTTCACGCCTAGGGATAGGGACTCTTCCTTTTGAACAATCCTGGATACGGAGGTGTATTATAAGTACCTCGAGTGGATATACTGCCCTCACTTTAGGCACGGCTGTACAGCCGTTCTTCAGCGAGCTCATACATCGTCCGTGGCTGAGAGCTCTCTCCAGACATTCCCTCCCTGCCGTGGCCGGTCCAGCAGTAGCCATCAGCAACTCAGTCACGGGAATCAATAAGCACAGCGTCTTTCATCAAAGTCCACTTAGTCCACTTGCAAAGGGCGGCTGCCTACAAAGGCGTCACGGGCTGTCACGAGGCATGAGACGTGCCACCTCTGCTGGAGCAAAACACCCTCAGACGTTGCCAGCTGGTGGCTACACCTTCATCGAAAGGGTCAGGAGGATCTGGCACTGTTGGGAGGCGTGTACATGCAGCGAAGACTGTGTGCAATCGGTTACCGAGCATGTGATCCAAATTCGGCAATCTTCATCATTCGGAGACGTCTTTTATAGAACTCACACAACGAATGTCTGCGTGAACAAGATTTTCATTGCCCCATAAACTGTCTAGAATCTGTTTGGCAAAAATGTATCAGATACAGGCTCGTCGGCTAGGAAACAGAAAATAATACAAAGCTTCCAATACTGTGGAAGTTGTTTCATAGAAATCTTGATTCAACTGACGTCTGTGGTCTCAGTGTAATACAATAAATCCGCTCTGAATGATTGGAAATACCGGACATCGATATTTAAAAATCTTAAATATAGTTGTAGCATATCCAGCTTCATTACGGCCACAATCGGCTCACCAACCACAGAGAGTTTATTGCTCTAGCAGCCGCAGCAGCAATAGCAGTAGCAGCAGCTTCCATAGCCCGTTAGACCGACCATTCATCTCTATTATTCCTTACAGCTGCTCATTACGAACACACGAACACAGACACAGCGCCGTGCATGATGATACTCTATGGTGACGTAGCACACACGACTAGTATAAATAAACGAAACATTCTCCACCATTGCACTATCGATGGAGTAGCATTTTACAAATGGATTTTTTTGTTTACAAACCATGAAATCAAAGTATAGGGAAACGTTTGGGGAACTGTAATATAGTATGCTCCTATCAGTCTACATTCGCATGTCTTTCAACCACAAAGAAATCAGTCGCTTAGATTAACCTCACTGTAGGGATAGTGACAATAAAAGATAAACTCACTATTGTAATATATATATATATATATATAAAATTCAATATTTGTAAATTTAAAATGCTTATTTACGAACATCAGTAACTTGTTAAATAAATTGCTCCACTAAATACCATGAATGTTTTAGTTGCAACAATTCTTGACAGGAAATGTGGACCTTTATCCAGTGCACGAAAGCAACGTACAGCCACTCTTGCAAACAACTGCTAGTACAAGCACAACGGGAGCCATTTTGTAACATTAAATATGAGTGTTTTTGATTTCGTTTACTGCTCTCTCAAATTACACTCGCAGTGACACTCCATGAATTACTTCTACCCATGTCAGTGCACAACAAAGTTAAAACGGATACAGCAGCACTGCACAAATCATTGAACACAATTAAACGAGTCAAGTCATGAACTGCGTAAAGATCATCCCGTTAGCCCTCCATTCTCAGGTCACTGCCGTACACTCGACCACTCGAGAAGAGGCTTAGTCAGTAGCACATTCTCGCAATTCTCGTAGTCACGAGACCAGCATCGTGCTTCCCTGGCCACGACTCCGCCTTCACTCAACACTACACTCTATCAAGCCACGACACTAACACCACTAATTCATCATCCTGGTCTAGCCATGGCCCAAAGATGGTCACACTAGATACGTCACTAAGAACCCTCTACCATTGCCCGGCACTAACAACACTATTTCCTAGCCACAATACTGACAGCAACTTATCCTAACCACGACACTATCATCACTCAACCCTTGCCACTGCACTATCACCACTCCACCCTAGCATGGCGCTACCAGCACTCTCCCCAAGTCCCGACGCCAACACCACTAGTTAAATAACTAGATAAAATCCTGACTCACGAATAGACAGCTGTGAGTTATACTGAACACAGCTTTCTCCCCAAGGGGTAAGGTAACAAGTGCGTGCCTCGTGAATATGTTTTAGGCATAGTTCTTTTAGTTATATTCGTAAACGATCGCGATGAAAACATGCTTTCCAATACTAAATTTCACCAATTTGTTGATTGTTCAGAAAAGTGGTGTATTAAAGTCAATGTCAGCAAATATAAAGTGATGCACATTGGTCATCACATGTACGAATGCGCCATCTCCTGGAAAAAAACTTAGTCCCGTCGCTGAAGAGAGATCTGGTTGTCACTATGAGTAACGGTCAAAAAGTAATAAACAATGTAACGATGCAGCTGAAAATAAAATAAAATGCTAGGTATGATAACTCGTACTATCTTCAATGAGAGTAGACACAGTATTCTTTCGTTGTATCGCATCTCGAGTATTCAGACTAATCCTGGTGTCCATACCTAAGAAAAGACGTTATTAAATAGAGAAAGTTCAACGTAGAGCAAGCTAATTTATCCCATCGCTGCGCAATAAATCGTACAAAGACAGACTGCACGATTTCAACCTGTAATACTGGAGAAGCGTCGAGTCAGAGGTGACATGATCGAGGCGTGGAAGATATGAAGGGTAGGGAAAACATGGACCGAACGAGCCTTTTCACTCTAGATGCGAACGGAGTTGCCTGGAATAATGGCTACAAAATCGACGGTAAGCGTTTCAAATTCGACATGACGCTCAACTTCTTCTCGTATTAAGTTTTTGAAGAATGGAACAAACTTCCATAGGAAGTTGTGGGCGACGAAACAATCAAAACATTCAAATTCTACCAGAATCGCCACTGATCCGCTTCCTGAAGCATCACGTTGTTGTCACGTTTCAGAACTGTGTCCTGCAGTTAGGAAATAGTGTTCGGCAATGGCACTCGTACGGGTAAAATAGTGCCCGGTTTGGCACTAGTACGGTAAAACTGGTGCCCGGCATTAGTATCTGCTCGTTGCTAAACGGTGTCCAGCAATGACACCGGTCAGCATTGGTTAAACGAGGAATGAAACTGAGACACTCTCAGATCAGCATCGTGTCTCGGTGGCTTTCTATTCAGGTGCTGATTTGAGTTGTTCCGAGTATCATCGTTGAATGCTATTTCCTGCTGCAACGTTTCATTTTCTTGATCTTTTACTACAGATACTAAACAGATACACAATGCACACATGACGTTCTACTTCAGAACAAATCATATTTCTATTAAAAGGTGACCTAGTTTGGGCCCAAAGACCTATAGTTGTCTTCTAACACTTGTAAACACTACCCTGGCCACGACACGAACACCATTTTATTCTAGCCACGAAACTAACAGCTCTCTACCCTAGCCACGAAATTACCAACATTCTACCCTAGCACGACGCTAACAACACTCTACCCTAGCACGACGCTAAAAACACTCTACCCAAGCACGACGCTAACAACACTTTACCCTAGCACGACGCTAAAAACACTACCCTAGCACGACGCTAACAACACTTTACCCTAGCACGACACTAACAACACTCTTTTCTAGCGAGACGCTAACAACACTCTGCCCTAGCACGACGCTGACAACACTCTACCCAAGCACGACGCTAACAACACTGTACCCTAGCACGACGCTAACAACAATCTATCCTAGCACGACGCTAACAACATTTTACCCTAGCACGATGCTAACAACACTCTACCCTAGCACGACGCTGACAACACTCTACCCTAGCACGACGCTAACAACTCTACCCTAGCACGATGCTGACAACACTCTACCATAGCTACGACAATAACAGCACTCTACACTTGCCACGACACTAACAGCGGCATCGTCTCCTCCCACGTCGCCATACCGTCGAGCTGTTCGTCAATGCCATATGTAAATATTTACCCCTTCAGACGATTGACGGGCGTCCTGTCTGGGCGACGGTGGCTGCTGTCGACGCTGTTTAGCGGCTGTCGGCTGGCCGCTACTGTCGCGCGGCCGCTGTTTAGCTAACAGCAGTGCAGCATGTAACAGCTGGTGTGTGTCCTGGTGACACGGTAGGGTACTATTGACGCTGTGTCAGGGGCACTGACGTTTGGACACCAAACAAGTAGCAGTACGCGCCGGGCATTCAACACTTAATTGACGAACGGGGTGATTATTAGGTTATAACAAAAAACTTTATTTTTTTGAATAATTAATGTGCGTAGGGCTTTGGCGGCAATAAATATTCCCTATTACGCCTCTAGATCCCTTTACTTGAAGTCTACTCATACAAGAAGATCGTAACAACTTTGATGACAGACATCTAGGGGATCTGCAATAAATTGCAAGGCAGTCACACAGAAGGAAATGGACACCAACCCATGGCCGAATACAAATCAAGAAGTGTGAGAGAGGGTTTCGTGGGTTGATTGCTTTAAACTGAAGCAACATTCAAGGAATATCGGGTGGTCAAGGGCCCTCTGCGTGCCTTCACTGCCTCTCCCACCCGGTGTCAGGTTTCTCTGCCCTACCCACCCTTAATCATCCCCACGGTCAGTTTTTCCTTCCTCACCTAACTTAGGCAACCTAATTATTACCAGTGGATCAAATGTCGCATTAGGCATAAATCCTCTAAT
>SDVV010025634.1:0-12388 GCA_016164225.1 Gammarus roeselii | reverse complement strand
TATATATATAGTGGTAAGGTGGGAGGAGAAGATAGTGTTGCGTGGAAATGGTGTGATGAAGATTTTGAGAAAAGTGATGACGGGAGAAATTTTATGTTTTTTTCATGAGAGTAGAGCATTCATTGAGAACTTGATCTATCGTTTGACGATATAAGTGTGGCCTGAATAAGATGAGAATATTGTAGTCTGGAGAAGCTCAGATGTTCTGCTGGAAAGAAATGTTACCTGGTGAGATGAGAGTGTTGCTTGTTGAAACGCGTTGCCTAGTGATGATTTGTGTAATTGGAAGAAAATATTTGGAGAGAAAGTTCAAAGAGAAGTTTTCTCTGAAGATGAGATAGTAATTTTATAGAAAAGTGTGTCCTATAGATAACGAGTAAGCTGTTTGGAAAAAAGTGTTGCCTAATGAAGGTGAGAGTATAGTTTCGAGAAAAAGTGTCATCTGAAAAGTGGATTTAGGTTTGGAGATAAGGGGTTTGTGAAAAAGACGGGATTTCCGTTTGGAGAAGAGCGTCGCACGAAAACGATGGAAGTATCGTTTCTAGAAATTATGCTTTCAGAAAAAATATGAACATCGGTTTGCGAATTTTTTTACCTAGCACAGAAAGAAAAGGATTGTCTTTAGGGAATGGGAGCGTCGTTTGAAGTAAAGACTCTAAGGATGTGGATGACATATTTATTATCCTTCTGCGGGACGCTTGAATTTGGGGTACGCACATAATAATTATACTGACAAAGCCTTAAAGACGGGGTTTAGTGAAATATATGAGAAAACACTAAGGTCGAGACGCATATCAGTTTGGCTCGACATTCACAACAACCATGCCCGCCTTTCCTCTACGTTAAATGTGATGTACCGAAGGAGAAATAACGAAGTTTATATTTTTTTCTATAAATTATGTTAGGTAGGTTTCGTTTGCATAATTACTAATGACACACTTCCAGCAATGGACTAGGCCAAAAGGCAACGATTCATGTACATATGTTCTTGAATTATTTATATGTACATACATTCACATCTTAAATTCTACATCGGAAATGTTCAGTGTTATGATAGAATAATAAATTTCTTGGTACAATTGTCCCGTCCAAATTCATAGATGCCGCACACTTTTAACGGTTAGGACATTTGGGTTGAGGAGTATCATAAGCTATTGAATGAGAGACTGAGAGGCATACTTTGAGAAAGAATCCTCATGACCTCAGATACGCTTGACAAGAAGGATTGTTCATCCCTGTCATTCTAGTCAGACCAAAAACAATAATGATCAAACACCATTCGGTGAAGTTTTCAAAACTGGAGGGTGGCATGCATGGGGTCATACAAAGGGAGAGGCTTAGTCTCTAGGATAACAAGACCTAAATAACTTTCACTAATTTTAAACGTAGAGTTTCAAAACATTGTGATTCATGTAATGAACATTTGATAATTATCTCATGAACGATTTTCGATTTTCTTGAATTAGAACAGTTGTTACGCATGTGTTGTTCCCTGCGAAGATCAGGGGCTATTTTGCTAAATGTTTCACAAAGTTTGTTATGCCTAAAAACATTGACCCCGAATCAAAATATTCCTTGCGTATAACCGGAGAGTTTGGAGACGACTAATAAGGACGGAGTGAGGGGGCTAGGAATCCCTTCATGTGTAAAATCCTCTCTAAAAGACGGCAAGACAAGCGGGTAGAGGAGAAGCTCACGCCTTTCCAACCCTATTGTAAGGGTCGCTGAATGTGCGTGGTTGTAGTACGAATAAAGTAAAGATGAGAGAGATTGCGGAGATGTTTGTAAGGAGGAAGTTTGAATTGTTTGAACGGAGTGAGACGAACTTAAGAGCAGAGGGCGAATGTGAGTTTGGTGTAGTAAGTGGAAAGAAGTTGGGCGTGGAGGAAAGTTGGGCACGAGAGTATGTGGTATCGATACTGATGAGTAGCGTCACTGAGTGGTAGGAGGTGTCCTCAAGATTGATGTGGGTGAAAGTTAAGTTAGGCGTAGAAAGATGGACATTTGTCAGCGCATTCGTACCTGATAGCGAGAGGAGTGAGGAGGAGAGGAAGCAGTTTTTTCCTCACCTGAGTAAGTGTATTGAGAGTTTTGTAGGTCAATACAATGTGGTGGTTTTACTGTGCGACCTTAATGCGAGAGTTGGACAAGTGCTGGTGAAAATGTGATAGGGAAGTATGGCGTTCCGGTTAAAAATGACAGTGGCGAAATCTGATAAGTCTGTGCAAGAAGCAGGAGCTGGTGGTCGGAAACAGCTTGTTCACGAAGCGAAATATCCACACGTACACATGGGTCAGGATGGCCCATGAAGCAGTGGTGGAGAGAACGCTGGTGGATGTTATGCTGATTCAAGAAGAGTGGTAGGAAGGTTGATGGATGTGCGGGTGTTGAGAAGGGAAGGTGGAAGAGTGTCTGACCATCTGCTGATAGATTAGATGAGAGTTTTAGGCTTTCATTTGCTAGTAAAAATATGAATTAGAGGGAAGCAGAGGTGGAAGGGGAACAAAAGAGTGGGAGGAGGAAGAGAGGTAGTGAAGGTGAGTGAGCTGATCGTTGAAAACAGAGCCAAGGCTTTCCAACAGGCGTTGAGGGTGGAATATGACAGCATGAGAGGGCAGGACCTGCGAGATGTGGAAGTAGAATGTGAAACGTTCAGAGATGCGTTGTTATGATGTGCAAAAAATCTGAGCTCCGTGTGAGCGTCCAGAAGGGCTGCGAGTGATGGAATGACTAGGTCAAACTAGCGGTGTTGCAGAAAATAAATGCTTCAAAGGAGTGGTTGCTAGCGAGGTCGGTGGTAGCCTATGGCAACAAAAAAGAGTAGAGGAAAGAGGTATAGTGGGTGCTGATGAGAGCCAAAAGGGACGCTGATGCCTAGAGGGCAGACGGTTTAGCCAGAATTTTGAGGAGAACAGAAAGATGTTCTGAAGAGAGGTGAAGAGGGGGTGAAAAAAGGCGACCCGGAAAGGAGGAGGCAGTTAAAGATGAAAACAGGCAGTTGTTGACGGAGAGTGGTATCGGTATGGAATATGTGAGGCGAGTATCTTGATGAGTTGCTGAATGTCGAAGATGACAGAGAGGCTGGCATTAGTGCTGTTGGTGGGGGTGCGCGGATACCGGGATTTGTTGAGGGACTTGTTCGAACATTACTAGAGAATTGATGCGGTATGCAGTAGAGGTGATGAGAGCAGATGAAGCCCCGGTTTGGATGGCATTGCGACTGAGCGCCTGAAAAGAGGTGGAAACTGATTTTTTTATAGCGGGCGTGGTGCAGATTGAGTAGCGCAGTGCTTTCGTTCCTCCGCTATACAACTGCAAAGGAGATAAACATGAGTGCTGCAACTCGAGAGGTATCATATTATTATGTGTGGTCGGTAAGTTGTACGGGCGAGTGATGATCAAAAGGATTAACAACTGTACGGATGGCGCAATTGGAAAGGAACAGTAGGGCTTTAGGAGTGGTAGAGGGTGTGCCGATCTGATTTTTGCAGTAGGGCAGGTCTGTGAGAATTACCTTGTGAAGTTTAAAGATGTGTTCGGGGCCTTACTAAATTTGGAAAAGGCCTACGACAGGGTTGACAGGAAAGCGCTGTGGAGGTTCATGCGTTTGTATGGAGTGGGCGGAATTTTGCTGAAAGCAGTACAGAGTTTCTATATTGACAGCAGAGAATGGGGCATGTGGCGAGGTAAGTGAATGACCTACAGTGGAAATGTGACTGAGACAAGACTGCGTTATGTCTCACTGGCTGTTCAACCTCTATATGGATGGAGTGGTCAGGGAGGTGAACGGGAGTGTATTTCGTCGTGACTTGGAGCTGTTCGACACGAATGGGCGGAGTTGGCAGTTGAGCCAGTTATTATTTGTGGATGATACAGTACAGGTGGCGGATCTAGAGGAATTTGGCAGAGTGTGACAGTAGAAAGCATCGAATGAACGTGGGCATAAGTGAAGTGATGAGATGCTTGGAGGATGCCGATGCAAGCATAATTAGTGTTCTCCTAAATGGAAAGTTGTTGGAGGAAGTCCAGTGTTCTGAGTGTCTGGGTTCTTATGTGGAGAAAGCTGAACAAGTGGAAACTGATGAAAAGTAGCTTGTGAAGAAAGATTGTAAAGAGGTGGGTGCACTGACGATCTAAAGAGCTGTAGGACGTTGGTGATGGAAGCAAAGATTGGGCTTTATGAGGGTGTAGTTGTTCCAACTACACCCTCCTGCTGTAGACTTGTGGGGCGATAGTAGAAGAGAGAAGAAGATTGAATGTATTCGAGATGAGGTGTTTTAGGAGCATGGCTTGTGTGACGCTGAGAGGCAGGATCATTAACGACATGGTGCGAGTAAGAACAGGGATGGTGAAGAATCTGGAGGACAGAGTGGATTCGCGTGTTCTGAGATGGTTTTGGCACAGGATGCGGATGGAGGAATGGAGCTTGGTGAAAAGGGTGTTGAAGGCAGAGGCGAGTGGACGTTGGCCTAGAAGGAAGCCAAAATTTGGTTGAATGGATGATGTGAAGTGGGGAGGTAGCGAAAAGCGTGTAATGAATAGACCTGAGTGGAGAATGATTGTGAATGGATGGATGATTTATGACGCTACCCTGATGTGCTTTCCCGCCCTTGGCATCTCGTTGAGAGATTGGATGGTCGTGGTGGCCATGTCCTCCCACATGGCCACCATGACGCGGCAGGGGTAAAACATTCATACTGTCGGGCCCTGTGTTGACACTGACCTCAGACCCCATTCGTGACCTGGAAGACGTGTTGCGGGGTCTTCCGGCCACACCCTCCAGCGCAAAAGGGCTAAGTTGTTTGAATGCGAGTGCATGAAAGCGCGTGAGGTGCGCTTTACCCTCCGCTCTGGGAGATTCGTGTTAGTGTGTGTATCTGTATAACTTTCAAATAGGAAATATATATAACAAATATTTTGTTTCTGTCGAATTACGTGATGGCATTCGGGAAATCCTGCTCATCAGGGCTAAAGTCTTATAAGTCATCATTGGTTCGCCCTCACAGATCAGAGAATTTCGTGAAATGTTGCGATGATATGTATCATTATTAGCGTATTTTCCACTGATATTTGATTGGATATTTGTGGAACTATACTGTGAGTAATTTACGATTTGTTCACAAGATCATCAGGGTCATGTTTTACGGCGTGTTGATAATAATAGCAGCCAGAACTGATGTCATTCCTTGTTAACCGACCAAAAAACACTACCAGATTGCTACTGATACTATGACTATGTCAATGAACAACAAAAAGAAATATCCATAACACGTTATCTTTTTCTGACTAAATTAGGGTCCGGAAGAAGAATAAAATCGTTAGTATTATAGTTAGAGTATTTTCCAGAATTGGGCAACTCAAACAGAACTCTTTGTTGGAGAAAGTAAACGAACCGAGATAGAATTTTACAAGCAAAGTTTGCCGTTCGACATCGACACATCAACGCATCCCTTTGTTGAAAAATGTTTGCTGAGCGACTGCATAATTCATAGCCGCCCACCGCGCATTTATAAATAAAGGTACGTAGTCAAACCTAGATCGTTATCCACTATCGTTACTGGTAATACAGTAGAAAAAAAAAGGTTAGCTTGTTAACGTTTTTGGGGAGTTGCTTGATGCAAATTTTACTTGTGATGATGAGCATGTATTTGAATGGAAATGATCATTCAATGGAACGACATTTTCTTTATCTGCTCACTATTAAAAAATATGGCGGCATTTCGATGGTCGTGTCTGGCAGTTCATTGACCGGACAATTTTTATTCGTACGTTGAATTCAACAGACGATAAAATTTTACCGCTTAAACAACGAATAAAATATATAATTCCGTTACATTTTCACGACGGGTCAGGGCAGATTTTATGTTCATACAGCAGACATTTTCTGTTGGTGCTGACGGATGATTATGCGTATTATGACAATTCACAGCAGACTGTCCGTCATTATGACTGACGTCCGAAGAAACATCCGTTCTTTTAACTGATTATATGTGAAAACTATTGAAGGAGTAATGGAGTGTTTCTGTTGATTCATGCTTCAACTGTTTAGATAGATCGAGTTTAAGCTCTATTCTGACTGAGCACTTAACTTATTAGAACTGATATTTTCTAGGAATTTTGTTGCTTTTATAGACAGCCTACAATCATCTGTCGGAATCAACAGAAATCTCTTATTCTAACATATGTGCTGAATCATCTGTTCCAAAGAACTGAGATGGTTATTTTATCCAGCATATTGACGGGACTTGAAAATAATATCCGGTGATTGATAATACCACCCACGGTGTAACAACTGACAACGCAGCATCATCTTTCGACATTGACTGAAAAACTCAGTTATTCAAACAGCTAAACAAATTTATCCGTTCAAAGAAACAGATTTAATGATTGTAACCGGCATCTTGCCAGACCTCCTGGACATTGCCTGGTTATTTTTAAGAACTATTTCATCAGCCTGCCCCATGGGCTGTCTAACAATTTAGTCATAGGTATCAATACACTGATAGAGGACAATATACGGTGTTCCAATGGATCATGAAAATTTTCTTATTCCTACATTTGTGCAAGTTTATAATTAGCTACGACGTAGAATATTGGTTCTCACTTTATTTTAACAACACATGATGATATTTCCACAAAATATACGTCAATACTCTTCACGAGCAGTCGAGACTCGATAGAATTGTTGAGGAGCCAGAATTCCTGAAATCAAATAATGTCATTTCTTTGAAGCTGGTCGACAAAAACACTAACACAAATGAGTCCAACTTTTATGTTACAGGTACATAGCTATAGCTTACAAAATAGATACAACGAAGTGGGTCAAATATAATCAAAATTATTTTCTCCACCTTTTATATCCATGCTAAAGTGTTCACATATAACTCATATTTACAATAAAACACCGGCTTGTCCAAGCCCAGAAAATTGTTTTAACAATTCATCTTATTTAGGGAGGATATAATTCATCTTATTTAAGGAGGATACTTGTTCATGAGTGAATAGCATCAACACTATAGTTGCCAATGAGCAGGACAACATTTGGGTGTAAAAAAAATAATGTTAACAAAAGAATGCAAGCAAACGTAATCCGGACTTTTCCATCGACAAGTGAAAAAAACAATTACAGATGCAGATGCAAGGGCGAATCCCCACCAATAAGTCAACGACGGCAAGTCTGACCAGGTCCTCGCAACACACTTTGGGTCAGGAATGTTGTCCGAGATCAGTGTCTGCAGCAAGGCCCGACAGCTTTCGCTGGTGTACCCCTGTTGCATCATAATATCGGCCCTCCCTCACCCACGACCACCGTGATTTTCAACGAGACGTCAAGAGCGATAAAGCGAGTCTGAACTCGTCCATTCACAACCATTTACCACTTACTCCTATCCGGTGCAAGTTCTTTTACCATCTCCTTACTGACAGTGGTGAGGACCTGATAAGGTTGTGCATGGAGCGGGAACTGGTGGAAGGAAACAGCTTGCCCAAGAACCGAGATATTCGCAAGTACACATGTGTAGAGATGGCTTATTGCGCTTTGTTGGAGAGAGCGCCGGTGGATTTCGTGAGGATGGAGGAATGTCTGATCACCTACTGGTGGAAGAAAGATTAAGAGTGAAAAAGCGATAGCAGGGGATCAAAATAGAGACAGAAGGAAAAAAGGTCGTGGAAGCGAATTTTCTGAACGTAGCAAACAGAGTTACAAAGTTCCAGCAGGTATTGAATGCGGATTATAAGTGTGAGAGGGCAGAGTCTGGGTAATGTTGAAGAAGATTTGGCGATGTTGAGAGATGCCTTTTTGAGATGTGCAAAAAAGGTGTGTTGTGTACGCAGTATTGGCGAGCATAGAGGGAAGGGTGGAGAGTGGGGGAGTGACAAGGTTGATTAAACCAGCGGTAGCGGAGAAGAGAATAGCCTTTGCGAAGTGGTTCAAGTCGATGTCAATGGTGACCTATGACAACTGCAGAGAGAAGAGCAACAGGTGAAACGTGTGGTGAAGAGAGCTAAGAGGGATTCTGATGCGAGGTGGGGCGGGTGGTTTTGGGTGGATTTTGAAGCGAACCAAAGTTTTGTTGTAAATAGGTGAAGAGGGCAAGGAAGAGGGAGGCCGGGAAGGAAGAGGTAATGAGCGATGTAAACGGCCGGGTGTTGTTGGGGAGTGGTGATGTAATGAAGAGGTTGGCTGTGTATTCAGATGAGTTCTTTGATGTTTAGGATCTCAAAGGCTGACATTGTTTCTTGGAGTGGTGCTGCACGGATGCTGGTTTTGGGACCGAAAACTGTCGCGGGTATTACCGAAGAAAAGGTGCAGGACAATCGGCTGCTGGTTTGGACTGAATGACTAAAGAGGGGAGGAGTAACGGCAGTCGAATGACTGGTAGGGCTACTGAATCTATGTTTTCTGTCGAGCGCGGTGCCTATTAAATGGTGCAAGCAGTGCTTGTATTGTTTCACTTTACAAAGCACAGAAGGTGAAAAGGAATGCGGAAGTCGAGTTGTACTAGTTTATTGCGTGTTGTCGGTAAATTGTACGGTAGACAGCTTATCAAAAGGATTCTAGACGGCTGGCTTGATTGGCAATAAACACTGGATATTCAAGTGTAGTATAAGGTGTGTCGATCAGATTTATGCAGTGAGACAAGCCTGTGAGAAGAACCTTGCGATAGAAAGAAATGTGTTCTTGACCTTCATAGATCTGGGAACGACCAACACCCTCGACGATGTCGAGGGTGTTGCATTTGTTGTCAGCATATCATGTGTTAGTGTACTGAGGGAGGTGAGTGCTCGGCTCCCAAAAAAAATGGGACTGAGACAAAGTTGAGTTACATCTACTTGGCTATCTACATGGTTGGAGTAGTCAGGGAAGTGAATGAAATTGTAAACGTTCGAAGTTTAGGGTCTGTTGGAGCAATGGACGGAGTTGGTAGTCGAGTCAGTCACTGTTTGCGGATGATACTCCTCTGTGGCAGACTCCGTGGAGAAGTTGTTTTGGCTATTCTCTAAGTTTGGTAGTGAGTGATAGGATGAAGTTGTGCGTTAACGTGGGTTGTAGTCATTTAATGCAATTTTCGAGGAATGTCGATGAAAGCGGTCTCACTGTATTCCATAATGGAGTAATTGTAAAATGTCCAGTGTTTTTTTGTGCTTTGGCTTGCATGTGGAGAAGACTACAGTAGATGGAACTGAGGGGAAATCTTGAATGAATGAAGGATCTAGAGTGTCGTGTACTCTGGAGAGTGCAATGAGCTTTAGGATGATGGGTCCCAACACTGCTTTATTGGCATGAGACGTGGGGGGCGAGAGCAGAAGACTGTTGAAGGTTGAATGTTTGTGAGATTTAATAATGCATTGACATGGCCGTATTGATGCTGAGGTATAAGATCAGTAATGACGTTATTGGAATTAAAACCGGGATGGTGAGGGAGTTGGAAGATAGAGTAGATTCACGTGTTCCGATGTGGATGATTGATGAAAGAATTGATGAAAGCGGAGGTGCGTGATCGTAGGCCTTGATTAAGACCGCAGTTTGGAAAGATGATTGACGTGTAGTAGGCGTTAGGGAGAAGAAACATCAGTGTAGAGATCAGATCAGAGTCATGAGGCTTTCTAGCGCGCTGGAGTTAGTGTATTTCTGGATCCGAACCTACATTAGTGTGAAAGTAGCGGGAGAGCGTGCAACGAACAAGCGTGGGTGGGAAATGATGATTTTTTACGCGGTTCCGATGTACTTTCCCGTTCGTAGCTTGGGTGTGAGAGGGCCCGAAAACTATGACGAATCAGAGGCAATGCAGCAAACGCTGTCAAACCCTGCTGCTGAAGAAGAACTCAGACATCACTCCTGACCCTTAGTTTGTGACACAGTCCTGGCCGGACCCTTCAGCGCTTAATGGCTGAGTGTGTGGTTGCATGTGCGCAAGCTCATGAGAGGAGTTGATGTGCGCATTGCCGTCGGTCACCTCCCTTACGGGGGATTTGGACTTGTTTCTATACCTGAATCTGTTAGTCAAGAAAAATCACAAGTGTTGGAACTTGTTTCAAATTAAATTTCAAAAGCCTTTCTAATGATATACGACACAGCATTCTGTCTAGCAAAATGCTGGGCTGTCCTCATTTCATTCAAGCAATACAGTTTATTGTGACGTGTTAAGTGCATTAATGAAGCAGGAGGTGAAAACCCCACTTGAAACACAGAAATAATCCACACCAACGTCTGACGTTCACTGTAGAGAAAAACTAGTTTTCAATTAATCAAATTAAAATCAAAATATTATTTCTTAGTAGAAACATAAATCACTTTCTATCAAAAATTATATTGACATCGTAGACATAGAAAAAATTATACAAATAGAATAATACATTCTCCAAGTATTACAAACGATTTGTTATATGTTCTATCATTTTATACACGTGAAAGAATGAGCTTAGGTCTGATCAGCAACTCCGTTTCTCGACGTGAGGCCAAGGGCGGCAAAGTACATCAAGGCGGCATCAAACCATCTCCACTCACATCCACTCCACTCACGGATATATTTAGCACTCTTTCTCGTTACCTCCCCACTAACGTCTGCTCTACGCCATCAATCCAACCAAGCGTTGGTCAACCTCCACGCTTACGTCCACTCACCTCCACTCTCGTCACCCTTTTCATCAATCTTCCATCATTGCTCCTCACAATGTGCCTGAACTACCTCAAACAGATACAAACACTGGCTGAATCCCCCAGAATAGGATTACCACATGTCAAGCCCTACCTCACACTTCTCTCGTGCACTAAATCGCTAACCAACTCAGCTCTTTGGCGCTCAAGGGTCCAGCCAGGACTCCTCAACACACTTCGGTTCCGGATTAAATTCCGAGATCAGTGTCCGTAGCAGGGGCTGACAGCGTTAGCTGGTGTACCCTGCTGCAGCATCGTAACCCCCCTCCTTCGGCCACAACCATCCCGTTTCTCAACAAGACCTAAGGGCAAGAAAAAAATCAGGAGAGTGTCAAAACACATCCATTCTCAACCATTCAATGGTCACGCCTGTCTAATGCACGCTCTCTCCCTACCTCCACACTTATCTTTCTTTCCTAATGACGATTCACACAATCTACCCACCCAACTTTGATCCACCTTTAGGCCCATGTCCCCTCACCTGTATTTTCATCAGCCTTTAAACCAATCTCGCTTCATCCATTTTCAGTACGTTCCAAACCATCTCAGAACACGCGAATCTACGCAATACTCTACAACTGCTCTACTCTACCCTTTTAGAACAGTCATTATTAATTCTAGGCCTCAGAATCTAACATTTCATCTCTAAATCCTTCAACTTTCACTCTTCCGCTCCTGCTCCCCTGAGCACAACTGCGACAACAACACTCTCAGTCAGCTTTCTATCCACTTCCAAACCCAGCGTCCAACAGCTCATACCTTCACTTATGTTTCAACTCAGTTTCCACTAGTTTAGAGTTCTCCGCACTAGAACTCTCTCATGCACCTACACCGTACCTCCTCCAACTACTCGGCATTATGGAGGACTCCAAATTCGCTCGCATGGACACCCCTCGAACATCTCATTAGCAGACTTTGATTCACGTTAACTGGCAGACTTCTCTTCTCACACACTCCAACAAACTTCGGCAACCGTCACTACAACTTCTCCTCCGAACTCGCCACCAGCGTCGCATCATCAGTAAACAGCAACCGACTCAACGGACCACCCGCTCCCAACAGCTCCAAATGTCGTGAATCCACTCTGTCCTCTAATTTCATCACCATCTCCATGTCTAATTTGAACAATAACATTTTTTCCTATTTATCAGTGTCACTCCTACCATGGCCCACAACTCACAACATTTCATCTCGAAAACCTTCCATCTCCTCTCTTCCGCTCAACCCTACGTGCTAGCCCCGTATAGCAGTTGAGATAACAATGCCTAATGCAACCCTTTCTTTGCTTCCATACCTGAATTCCTAAAGGTCATTACACTCTTCAGTGCACTCAACCCTTTACACCTCACCTTCACTCGGGTATTCACCTCACGGTCCAATATTTCAGTCTTCTAAAAATGAAAGCCCAGGTACATGTAGCACTGAACTTCCCCCAATGACTCTTCTGTCTGTTCAAGGTAGTCTTCTTGAGTTGTAGTAGCTACCATTCAAGGCAGGTACACCATATCCAGTTGGTCTGCATTGAAGCGATGAGTTTGATGAGCAAGCTTCACGTTGTTTTCTACCTGTAGACAAAAAAGAACATCATTGTATGATTACCAAAAATATTATAATTGATTTGTATGCTGTACAATCCAGGGATTCATAAAAAAGTCAGTCTGTGGTAGCGGTTCAGAATTAAGGTTGTAGACATTTATGACATTTTCTTGAGCTTTCAATATAAATATTACT
>SDVV010025633.1:0-12388 GCA_016164225.1 Gammarus roeselii | reverse complement strand
TTTACTTCATGACAGCCTCAACGTTCGTCAGTCGTGCTGCCATTGTTTACTTCATGACAGCCTCAACGTTCGTCAGTCGTGCTGCCATTGTTTACTTCATGACAGCCTCAACGTTCGTCAGTCGTTCTGCCCTTGTTTACTTTATGTAAGCCTCAACGTTCGTCCGTCGTGCTGCCCTTGTTTACTTTATGTAAGCCTCAACGTTCGTTCGTCGTGCTGCCCTTCTACCGTACAACAGGTTATTATGTTCTCGTTTTTGTCTCTTTGCTTCCACACATCTGAAGTGTGTCTCTTTAATACGCAACCTAATCTATAATTCATGGATGCATCCATCAAGTCTACCTAGCCCTGGGTAGCACAGATACTATGTGCTACCGTAAAAACAACAGTGGTTGTGTAAGGTAGATAAATAATAATGTTTATGAAGCATGTGTCAAGTTTATGCATGGACTTGTGTGCGGTTTATGTTTCTCGTGATTTTGTACACAAGTAAACTGGTTAGGATTAAATACAAATAGTTGCTTCGATAGGTGTTTAATGTAGGGTTCAAATGGCTCAGTATGAGCCTACAATCTCGCACTTGCTATGTATACTTCTCGCACCTTCAGCCGCATCAAACGATGGACTGTTATCTCTCTCATATGAGCGAGTCTTATCACTTCTAGCCACACTGCAGCTCCCTGTCACAACAACCGCATTCAGGCTATGTATGCATATCATGGTACGGATATCCTTGATGCTTGCAGAGTCTCTCGTGCTCTCTTTCTGTCGGTCCTTGTATTGGAGCGCCAGCCGTGTCAATTGTAACCATCGTGTTTTGTTTTTGCAATTCTGTGTGTTAGCTTGCTGGTGTAAGATCTAGCAGAGACTGGAAATGACCAATTATAATGATGCGTTACAAATTGAATTATAGGCTTATAGTTCAAGAAGCGATCAAGACTGAGATAAGTTTATTCCTATACATCTGCTATCCTTTACCACCGCCAGTAAAATTGAGGGGTACGAAACGCAAAAATATAATGTAAGTAGGAATTGGAAGGCGCACCGAAACGCAACAAAGTAAATGTGGCTTGGATGGGGCTACGGAGCGGATATAAGGGATGCGGCGGGCATTGGAGATTTTATTTGGGCTGGTGTTATGAACAGGTGTAGAAGGGCTGATTTGTGTTGGTTTTATGTATTGCCAGGTGGGTTGTAATGTTATTGGATCTGTGATTAATTCATGTGTTGCAAGGAGAGTTGTTGGGTTTAGGTGTCTGAATGTTTTTTTCACGCATGGGTTATTTATATTATTGTTATTATTAGTAGTAGAAGTCTTTTCATTATTTTTCTTATTAGGAGTAGAGCATTTTATTATGTTTGCACGTTTACTGACGAGTAGCAAAGCATTCATTCGGTTTACATTTTGTATAAGATAGTAACATAGGTCGTTTTTAGGGGATTTTTAGAACTGTTCTAGAGGAATTGCACGTTCGCTGCAGGGTACTAGCATAGGGGTAACACACTTTAATTTCCTTGAGGTTAGTGATGTAAATTGGTCTTCGTTTTCTTAGGTTACTTGACGTTGGATATTGTGTAGGCATAATAGACTTGATTTGTAAGGGTTTATCGTTTATAGCTCGGTTGGTATGGGCTTGACGAGTTGTATTGTAAGGGTTAGTAATACAGGTTGGTTTAAGGTGTTGTTATGCAGTATTTTTATGATGACTTGCTATTATTGTCATTATCATAGAATTTATACAGTTAAAACCAAAAATAATTTTGTTTGTACGTTCACTGCAGCAGATTTAATAAATAGGAGTTATAGTAGACCCGTATAAGCGTCTTAATTCTTTATTGATTGAATGCACATTTACTTAAAGAAACACATTGTTTCAATATTTATTTACTCCTGTCATTTGTGAATGTTGTGACAAGCGGTGCCTTTGGGAAGGGCGGCTTGCGGGTCTGTCTGGTAGGCCTTACGGGCTGTTGGGAAGAGAGGTAGGATTGGTTGCCCATTGGTGACGTGGTATGTGGTGCCTCTAGGTGTGTCTTAAAGACTGCATACGCCTGACTATTTTGACTGATGCTGCTTCGTCTTTTCGTTCAGGGTTGTCTTGAATCAATATTTCTCAGCCTGTTTTTTATTGCAGAATTTTGTATTTCTCATAATGAAGTTATTTTTTGTTCGAAAAATAGCGTCTAAAATTATTAGGCGCAGCATTGATTTATTGAAACAGTACGGGTCAATTGCATCGTCAGCCGGGCAACATTGAAAAGGATATTAAGATTGAGTTTGAAAGCAACCTTACTTAACTTTGCAGATAATAGGCTCAGACCGTAACGGCCATTGAGATAATGCAGCGTGTCGTCATTTTAGCAATTATTGTCAAAATTAAATTGCGAATCTTGCAAATGTCGGAGTTCTTTATTATGTTCGTGTGGACGTAGGATTCGGATTGGAGCTGCTAATGGCTTATGACTGATCATATTGGGTTCAGCTTATCTAGAGTTTGTTAACAATGATCTGCGATGACTCATTGGCTTCGGTTCAGATCCCTCGTCAACTCGAGATGAGGTTCTGATGCCCTTTTTAATCAAGATTACGTGGGTGCTGCAATCTTCTGAAAGTTAACCAGATCGCTGTCGAAAAAAATCTTGACATTAACAGGAAAATTTTCCATTTAAACCCAACTTTTGTGAATAACGCCAACATTATTTAGATCGTCTAATGGACGGTTGTGTTTTGAGGCCTGCTTATGCACCGGAAGTCCAGTTGTTGCACATGCTCACTGCTATTGTAATTGTATTTGAGAGATTTGGTTCTGCAATTTCGTGGTGTAGTCGAAGAAGGATTTTTGTTAATTAAACCACTTACTGACTATCGTGAAGGGGTTAGAAATAAAGTGTACTTCAATTATGGCTTCCTCAAGTTCAAGAAGTTGCCTTCCTCAGGCTCAAGAAATTTGTTATCGCTAGGTCATGAGGTGGATTAGCAAGGTCGAGGAATGGATACCTTTAGGTCACGAAGTTTGCTTCCTCAAAGTCAAAACGTCTGCTTCCCACTGCGAAAAAGTTTGCTTCCTCATGGTTAAAATGTTGGTTTCCAAGAGGATAGAAAATTGACTTACTCATGGTTGAAATGTTTGCTGCCTCTAGGTTAAAATGTTTGCTACCTCTAGGTTAAAAAGTTTACTTCTTCAAGGTTGAAAAGTCAACTTCCTAAAGCGTAATAAATTGGCACCCTCAAGATCAAGAAGTTGGCTTCCTAATGATGTGGAAGTCGTCATTCTCGAAGTAAAGAAGTTTGCTTCCAATAGATGAAGAGTTGGTTTCCTCGAAAGTAATAAATTGCTTCCTCGACGAAGCGTTACTTATAATATCCCTCCTGGAGAACCAAACCCACTCGTATGCTGAACATTTTTTCTTGCCTACTATCGAACTGGGAATCTCATTTTTTGCTGCACAATTTAACCCATTCCGTATGCTCTATGTTCCCTTCTCGAGGGTACCCTCAAGATTGGGCACGATGCAGTATTTAGGTGCATTTTATAAACACTTCGTCAAATTTTCTGGAGACTAAGTTGCAGAAAGTAATTTGTGGAGAAATCTAGATACCCTGTGTTTCCCTGTTCGGGGCATTCGAGTATTGCGGAGGTGCAGTATACCTTCCTCCGCATGACGCAGGGGACGGAACCATGTGTGGCCTCCGCATTCTTAGCCGTCTCTTTGCCGTCCCCGCCTATGCCCCCCCCCCCCTTTCAACTAACTTCTTCACCTTTCGACCCCCCCCCTCCCGCGCACCCATCCCAGCTATTCTTGCCGGTTACTCCTGGCAGCTTCTGCTGCTACGGGCGCAATGGTGATGGAGACAACATGCCAACAGTATAGCTTCCCTCTCTTACCCTCGCATTCCCTCTTCTTCCGTTTCCCGTCCTGTTTACTAATCTACTCGCTTCCCTTCTTTCATATTTCCTAATCTACCCTCTCTTCCCCTCCTCATCTATTCCCTAGTCCATCCTCTCTTTCCGCTCTTCTTATTTCCTAATCTACCCTCTCTTCCTCTCCATCTCCTGTTCCCTAAACTACCTGCTTTTCCGTACTCGTCGCTTTTCAAATTTACCTTATCTTCTCTTCACCTCGTTTAGCGCATCTCTTCCCTTCCTGTATCTCCTCTCTCACTTACCTTCCCCTCAGTTTCCCTCAGCTACTAGCCTCACTTTTGAATTGTAATTTACTTCTGCTGCAATTTACCGTGTCAACTATTTGTGTTTCAACATTTCATCTATAGATGCTTCCATTCTATATATATATTTTTTCTCTCGCCTCACATGCTCAAATTTTCAATCCTCTTCTTCATGTAGAAATCCGTCCATTTACTGTACCCATCGATTATGACTCATTGCAATATTTCTTTCCTGTGTGCATATGTTAATATGACGTGCTAACTATGCAGTTAGTTTCAAATTGGTGCCATCGTACGTCAAAAATGTGTGAGTGATGTAATAGACAACCTCATGTCGGACATTTTCTGCTCTCAAGCTAAGTAAATGATAGTTGAAACAGTAAATAGTCGTGATAAAGTAAACGTCGGTGATCCGACTTACTCTGCTTATTTTTCTAGAAATTAATGGTCCAACGTAATGCTTGCATCTGTCTCGACATATTAAAAAGTGGAGAGTAGAGGATGTCCTCCAACAATGTCCGTCGGTTGGTCCTTACTCCTCAACCCTAGTTTTAAGTTAATATTAAATTCACCTAGGTAGCAAATGTTGTCTTCAGAACAGCTCACGCTGACGAAGACTTGGTACGTATCATCTGTGTATTCTGATATTTCTGTTATTTTGTCAACATGTCATTGAACCTAAATAAAATTTAAATCCTTAAGTCCTACTCCTCCCCTCTGTGAGTGTGATGTAGCCAGGACGCTCTTGTCTGCTATTGCCCTCCCGCTTCCTATCTCTCCTCTCAGCTTCACGTGGTAGTACAGGTCGTGGTCACGGACTACCGGCGACATGTGGTGACAGGATCCATGTTGCCCACAGCTACACGTGGTAGTGCAGTGCGTGGTCACGGGCTACCGGCGACCTGTGGTGACAGGATTCATGTTGCCCACAGCTACACGCGGTAGTGCAGTGCGTTCTCAAGGGCTACCGGCGACCTGTGGTGACAGGATCCATGTTGCCCACAGCTACACGTGGTAGTGCAATGGGTGTTCACGCACCGGCGACTCTGTGCAGATAGGATCCTTGCTGGATTTATAAAGGTTGCGTCGAATTTTCACGTTTTTTATAATGAATATTCTTTGTTTTTATGATATAGCTACGTCCCCTTGTAACTTTTGGAGCGACTAGAATTAATAATCTTTGAGTTGCAACCTTACTGCTAGTGTTTGCAGGTCAAGCATGTGGTACTTGAAAAAGTACCGGTAGCCGCAGTGGCAGTAGCGGCATTACTAAGAGAAAAACGGCCGGAAGCGGTACCGGTATTTACTTGTGGTACTTTGGTTCATCTAAACCAGAGTTAGGCGTAATAAACCTATTACACATTTACACGAAATAACCAGAGCGATTTGAGCGAAGAGACGTCTGATTCGTGCCAGCGTCGCAGTCAGTAGAAAAGTGCTCTATGTACCCGATCCTGGTATTGGGGAAGGGAGGTGACCACAACCCACTGAGTGGGTTGTGGTCACCTCCCTCTAAAAACAGCCTGACATGGTGTTAAGAAGGTGAGAAAGATCTCGGTGAGGTCCAATTTGAGATGACCCTCATAAAGATATAGAAGTGCGTTGACTGAAAGTTCAAAATGGTAAGGAAGTCTCGTTTCATATGGAAGTCGATTCGTGGTGCTCCAGTTGTTCCACAACAAGGCGAAACTTTATTCTCTTTTAAAAGTCGTGCCTCCTGAGGAAAGGCCTCCATCAAGTAAGGAACACAGTCTAGGTGAAGGAACCGGGCAAGCCGGTATCTGAAAGTGTAAACCCCCACAGTCTAGGTGAAGGAACCGGGCAAGCCGGTATCTGAAAGTGTACACCCCCACAGTCTAGGTGAAGGAACCGGGCAAGCCGGTATCTGAAAGTGTACACCCCCACAGTCTAGGTGAAGGAACCGGGCAAGCCGGTATCTGAAAGTGTACACCCCCACGTGATCATTTCTCAGCGGTCGAGTGTGAGGGCTTATCGAGTGTAGCGCTCCAGAGGCTGCTGACAGGTTATCAATTAGAGAGGATACGCTGTCGCGAACAAGGAAGAGATGGACTGATGTTTTAGATCAGAATCAAAGTAAGTGAACCACCATTATGAGATGACTGTTTCCTCGTACCATAGCTGAATGACCAACCCAACTCGGCCTTTGTGGAAGGTACACTCTTTTCAGCAAGCTACCGCCATTCAAAAAGTATCAGCACGCCAACAACTGGATTGATTATCTGGTTTCAAATATAAGATGGTGGGTGGATCTTGCCTCAGCATCTCGAATTTGGATTCATCGGTAAACCGTGTGTATGGGTCATAGAAAATGATATGATTTATTAATAATAATAAAGAAAACAACTGAACTATATCAATAACGGTAGGCGATTTACGAGCTTGTATGACATCTGGGAATGAGAATAAATGTGACGACGTTGTAGCATCAATAACACGGTCTCAAATGTAACGACGTTGTAGCCTCAATAACACGATCTCAAATGTAACGACGTTGTATCATCGATAACACGGTCTCAAATGTATAATTTATCTTATGTTGATGATCGTCATGGGAAGATAATTTCAAAACCTGGAGCTGCTGTTTCTGTATAAGTCAGATTTTGGTTAATGAAACCTTCAACTCCACTAGATAACAGGACTGAAGTTACTGTAATTTCTTGTAATATTTAGACGGAAAATCATTTTCTTCCACTAAGTGCTGGACCGCTACCGCGATATAACTGCTTGAAACGTACTTGCTGTGCTGACCAATAAATATAATTCCGTTAGCAGGACCGATACTAGAAAACTACCTGTTGTACCGCCTGTATTTGTAACTGCGTTACTGGCCATGCACACATGAGCGTTGGGTACTATAAGTGAATGCTACGGTTGAATGTTACTACAAGAGTATAATTCAACGTTTCTGTCACAACAAATCGCGTGCGGGTTTTTTCTCGCCCTGTTAATGCTTTAACCTTTTGATTACCTGGAATACACTGGAATACACATGGACCTGCATGCGTCTGTGCAACGTGTCAGCAACGTGCACCAAGCCAAGCGAGTAAGCTATACGTACAGCGATCTATGTCGGGAATCATTGGCCGTTATTTGTCAATCGTTTTAAATGCTCTCGTTGAAGGAAAGTTTCCATAGTGATTTTGAGTAGCAAGTTTTGCACTAGCTAATCATTTTATAGTGTCTATCATTCCTCGCTTGTCATGACGTGATAGACTGGTCATCTGGTTGGGATGGATGGATGATCATTCATTTTATAGATCATTAACACTTTATTTTAGTATTTTATTCTTTCTTACTTCGTGAGCTCAATTATTTATATGTGCCCTTTTTTCATGGTGATCAATTTTGGATTAGTTATAGAATTATGTATCGATAGACGCCCGCAAAGGCCTTAGGTGGACTATGCGGTGTGTTAGTTAGTCTAGTCCAACCTACAGTGGGAGAATTTGCACTCTTCCGGGCGCCTATTAAATGTCCGGGCACAGTTAGGCGTTTTGATGGCTAAAAGGGGAATTAATGTTGCTGTTGATCTTGGAGAGTGAAAGTCTTGAATGGCACTGTGCGTGGAGGGGACGAGGCGAGTCGAGGCAGGTTGAGGCGAGTTGAGACGAGTCGACTGGCGAGGCAATGAGTCGAGACAAACCGAGGCTGGCTGAGACTAGGTGACCCGGGAGTGGGGGTACTCGCGGGACTTGAGGGACCCGGGGGTTTCAGGAACCCGGGGGACTTGTGTTATGATCGGCCTCCTCTGGCACAGATTTATAAACTTGGCTAACCGAACATTACCATCGAGAGGTGCGTAGTGGGTGTCCTAGAAACAGTGTAGGCCTAAGGCCTGTTAACCCCTAGCTTAAGTTACACTAAGAAATCCCGTTCCTTGCATATTTTTAATTTCCCTCCGATGTTTGTTTAAAAATGAACAAGTGGTCCCTCGCAGATCGTGGTGTAACGTAGGAGACATTGACGAGTTGAGGGCCATTTGCGCACCTTGAAAATCTCCGTGTCAGTAATAGGGGGAGGGGAGACTAGATCCCATAACACTGTTTAGCTCAGGGGTATCATATAACAACAAAATCCGTTAAAAGACTCAATTGTCGAGTACCAATGAAGTCTGGGCCCGCCTCTTTAGCTGGTCCAAAAAGGTGATTTATTCCCTGATTGGAGGATCCCCTCATACTCATGAACATGGCCCTCCCACATATTATTCAGGGCAGCCCCGAACGACAGAGGGCAGAGAGCAGACGGACATTTGCCATCATCTACAGCAGGGCAGCCCCGAACGACAGAGGGCAGAGACCATACAGACACTTGCCTTCGGCGACAGCGATCGGTCAGACTCGCTCAAGCACCTACCGCCCTCGGGCGTAGGCCCCCTACTCTACTCTACGCTCGTCTTACACCATAATACAATTATTCGACCTGCTGTTCATTTACACTTTTGTTACTCTGTGTCCGTTATGACCAATCAATATTATATCAGTGCTATTGAGTTTACCTGTTGACTTGTTACTTTTCTATATACAAAAAGACAATTATAAAACCAATGTTTGATCATTTCAACCTTGATTTACCCGATTATCACAACCTGAAAACTTGTAACATAACTATTGGAAGACCAGGAGGATTTGGGGGGACTCACTTGGATCCTTTCAGGGCCTTTTGGGACACCTTTGAGACACTTTGGGACCCCCTTGAGAATCTTTGGGACCCGTTTGAGGCCTCTCTGGGCCCTAGGACCCCTTTTTCCCCCTCCCCACGCTGTAAAACCCATACACATAAAAATGTATGTATGTGAAATGATTGAGTAGAACAATTAATTATTACAGTCCGTGGATTACTGGCGCAGAGGGCGAGGGTCGCGTCGAGGCTGGTCGAGGTGCGTCGAAATTAGTCGAAACCTGTTGAGGCGAGTCGAGTTGGTTTCAACGAGCCGAGACTGGCCGAAATTATTCGAAACAAGCCGAGATGAGCAGAGACTAGGGGACCCGGGGAGCTCGGGGGACCCGGAGGACTTGGGGGACCCTCCGGGATTCATCAGGCTCTTTTGGGACACGAGACACTTCTGCCACCCCACTCCCACCACAAAATGCTTGATTGAAAATTTTGTTATTACAGTCCACATGATTACTAGCGCAGAGACCTACTCGGCATCTACGTTAAACCTACTCGGCATCTACGTTAAACCTACTCGGCATCTACTTTAAACCTACTCGGCATCTACTTTAAACCTACTCGGCATCTACTTTAAACCTACTCGGCATCTACGTTAAACCTACTTGGTATCTACGTTAAACCTACTTGGTATCTACGTTAAACCTACTCAGAACCTACGTTAAACTTACTCAGTATCTACGTTAAACCTTCTCTGTATCTACGTTAAACCTACTCTGGATCTACTTTAAACCTACTCTGGATCTACTTTAAACCTGCTCTGTATCTACATTAAGCCTACTTGGAACCTACGTTGAACCTACTCGGAACCTACGTTGAACCTACTCGTAATCTACGCTGCACCTATTTAGCCACTTTCCAATTTCCCTGGGGGGGAGTCTGCATTAACTTCGCGTTGGGACCCCGGTGGAAAACAGAAGCAACTACTACTACTGGTCATCTGAAGGTAGTCAAGTACAGGTCGCTTGATGGTAGTCATAGAAGAGTCATCTGATGATAGTAATAAAAGGATCACCTGATGGTAGTAATAAAAAGATCACCTGATGGTAGTCACAGAAAGGTCACCTGATGGTAGTCATAGAAAGGTCATCTGATGATAGTAATAAAAGGATCACCTGATGGTAGTAATAAAAAGGTCACGTGATGGTAGTCACAGAAAGGTCACCTTATGGCACGCTCCCAACGGAAAGCTAACAGATACTCGCAGACTCTTCAGAAGCTCCGGTGGACCTGGACCACCTTAATGTATCAACTGATGGTAGTAGTAGACGGTCACCTGATGATAGTCATAGACAGGCCACCGACTTACCACCCTCATTTTGGGGGATCATCGACCTGTCTGTCTCGTCCTGCCACACCCGACGGAAAGTTTGTCCTGCCACCCTCGACAAGGGGTCACCGACCTGGCACCCTCATGCCGGTATGTCTGCACGTGTGCCAGACGCGTCTCACCATCACTGATTTAATAATCATAATAATAATAACAATCATAATAATAATAATAATATTCATAATAATATTAATGATATTTCTATGAATAATGACATTTATAAGAATGACATTTTTAAGAATAATGACATTTATAAGAATAATGACATTTATAACAATAATTACATTTATAATAATAATTATATTTATAATAATAAAAGCTTCATTAACAACCAACATGGGCATAGTATTACCATTGAAACATCCTATTTTAGGGTTACAGTGGGTACAAATTCATTTAATTACCGCTCATAACTAAGAATAAGTTACGGCATTCAACTCAATCCTGATAATGTGTACAGTAATTTATTCCATCGCATTAACAATGACGAGGCAGCGAGCGCATCACCAGAGCAGATCGCAACGAGGATTTCATTCGGGGAGTTCATAACTCGAGTCATAAGGCTGTGTGCCGCTTAACGGAACAGTACCTTGATGTGATCTGATTGGTTTCCAGCAAAAAACCTGCTCGCTGACGTCGAACGAGGGGCCAGCATCAGCCGTCTAAATGTGTCATCATAACTCACTGTCAATTTCCTCACGCTATACAGAAAGTATTTCCTCCACATTGCATTACAATAAATCGGGTAACAGTATGATTTGAAGAGCTGGATTTTAGCTTCCCTTGGTGCAAACGAGAAATTTCGTATCAGCATGTTACTAACTGCATTTTGGTGCCTTGTTTGCTTTGCAACATCCTTGTCATCAGTGCAATCTGCTGTGATGATGTGCCCTAGATATTAAAATTCATCCACATAATCCAGTGCAACACCGCCTAGTTTTATCTCAGTCGATAGGTAGTAACTAGGACCCTTCGGTCTAACTAGCTTACATACAGTTTTTCCAGTGATACAATATCATGAGGTTCAGCAAAATGATTACAGATATCAAGATGCTTTTGCAATGCTGAGAGAGTCTGTGCTAACAACACCATATCATCTGCGCAACTAAGATTGTTTGTTAACTCTACTTACTTAGAAGGTGATTCAACTGATCAGTGTACACGTTATACAACAGTGGCGATAGCTGACCTCCCTGCCTAATTCCGTTTTACAATAATAAGTGGCCGATTTCGAACTACCCCATCGCACTAAGAATTTTTGTTCCCTGTACCAAAATACAAGCAAGTGCACAATATGAAGAGGGGCTCCTCCCTCAATAACCTTTCTGAGCAAAGTCCAATGGTTTACTCTATCTAAGGCTTATGTAATGATGTGGTGCTGAGTGCGTATGCATTTGTGTCACACAACAAAGCTACTCGCGAAGATGCTGCAAATGATCCACGGGAGGACTGTGGAGACTAAGTAGTGGTGTTGAAATTCTGTCACGTGCCAAGTGATGTTCCTTGTTTCGGGTAGTAGCCACATGGTTAATGTTATGCCAGTATCCTGTTTAGCAGGTGAGGAAGTGCAGGGATGACTCTCCTTAATGAAGCCTACCTGACAAGTCAGAATCTGTATGCCTCATTTCCTTGTATTTGGCTTCCTTCGATTGTGTTGGGTGAGTTTGATCAACAAACGTTCTAAGCTAATCCACTGGTCAGTTCACTTAGGCAAAAATCTGTGCCTACGTCTTATTGAATGGATTCAGACTCTTGAAGCCTTACACACCAGACAGTTGAGGGCATTAAGACTCGTGAAGCCTTACACACCAGACAGTTGAGGGCATTGAGACTCGTGAAGCCTTACACACCAGACAGTTGAGGGCATTGAGACTCGTGAAGCCTTACACACCAGACAGTTGAGGGCATTGAGACTCGTGAGGCTGACACACCAGACAGTTGAGGGCATTGAGACTCGTGAAGCCTGACACACCTGGCAGTTGAGGGCATTGAGACTCGTGAAGCCTGACACACCTGACAGTTGAGGGCATTGAGACTCGTGAAGCCTGACAAACCTGACAGTTGAGGGCATTGAGACTCGTGAAGCCTGACACACCTGACAGTTGAGGGTATGGAGACTCGTGAAGCCTGACACACCTGACAGTTGAGGGCATGGAGACTCGTGAAGCCTGACACACCTGACAGTTGAGGGCATGGAG
>SDVV010025632.1:0-12388 GCA_016164225.1 Gammarus roeselii | reverse complement strand
GAGGGAGGCGGCAAAATTTAACAGTGGAATTTACCATCTATGAGAGACTGTCGGATTCATTGAGCCCAAGCAAAAACAACGTATTTCAATAAAAACGCTGTACTGAGAAAGGTTTAAACAACTAGATTTCTTTATAAATGATCACCTGCGGTCAGAAATGTAAAGACTGTAATTCAATACTTTTCGGAGAAGATACCACACGACAATTCCATGATAGGCTAGGAACTTTTATGAGATTATACTGACATGTGGTAGTGACAAGAATGGAAATTGGTACTTGACTCTTAATAACGCTATAAGTCAGTGATCTAACAGTTACATTTAGCAGAGCGACTTGCTCCTGCGGTTATTCTATAATCATTAGCGCGCTGTAAAATAAAAAATAGGTTTTCCTACTTGTGTCGTCATCAAGAATATTGTTAAACTTCGTTGCCAATTTTTTTTGTCGTTATGGGCAGCTGCATATGCTAATACAGAGAACTGCAGATGGTTTCCAAAAGTAACCTAGCAGTAGCCGTGAAGAATTACAACCTTGGTGTGACTGAATATGGGTCAAATAAACAGAATAATAACCTCCATAAATTGTCCTAAAAGAAAATACCTAAGCAAATAATCGTGAGCAAATATAAATGTAGCAAGTTGGCAGATAGAAGCAGGCGAAAATAAATGAACTATAACATGACATAAGACAAATACCTTTTTAAATGGTTGTAAGAGCCTAAAGAAAAGTTCTGGCGGGATATAGGTTACAGGTGAAAAAGTAAATCAAAATTTGACAAATACCAATTACACAAAATGATTATGAGGGCACACGATAAATCCTAATAAGCGCTTAAAAAAATCTACAAGGACATGAATTGCAGTTGATAGGAAAATAGAAGCAAAATGAAAAATAACCACTATAAATTGTCTCAAAGAAAATGATCGAAAAAATAATCGTAAGCCTGCGAATAAAAGTAAATGAACACATGGAGGTAATCAAAAACACATGTATAATGTAGCAAGTTGACCAATATAAGCAGAACAGAAAAAATCAATTATATCTTAACATGAGACAGATACACATTGAAATTTTCGAAGGAGCTTAAAGAAGTGAACAGCAACCACACTGTGAAGTTGAATGCCAGGATCCTGAAGCAGGTCGAAGCAGATGCACCGCTCCTCCAGCAGGTCGAAGTAGATGATCCACGATTTTTTCCCGCACATCAAAGTCCTCAAACAGGTGCATACGGCCAGATTTCAAAGCTACTGTAGAGGGGGGTAGGGGGGTAGTGAGCTATGGGAGAGGGGGGTAGGGGTAGTGTAGATCCACTGCACAACGTACACTGTGCGTGCGTAGGTTAACTCAGCCGAGCAGTCACGAGCGGGCAAGGAGGTATTGGTTAGGCTACAAGGAGCTGGTGGTATGCCTGCCCTCGTGACATTAAAGCGCGCTCTTGTACGAGCATACGCCGAACTACGTCGAGGAAGGCTTGAGGAACCACTCAAGTTTCTAGGTTGAGGAAGTAGTCTAAGCAAACAGTCTTCAAAATCTACCAAAAGCACTTAATAGTTTTCCCACAGGGCCATAATGAAGGACAAACGCGAGAATGTCAATGGACTACTATCAACGAAGAGTTGCCAGATGCTTCAATGCTGTCCGACGAGAGTACCACCGATTTGTTCTTTAACACAGTGATTCGGTTTGTTACCACTAATGCCGCTACAGGGGGACTCGTATGGATATGAAATCAGTTCACACGTCGAGCTGACCTAGAATAAATGCACTTAAACAGGGTATCAAGAGGCCAATTGTTTCTGCCGAGGGACGGAGCATAGAGGGTGGGGGTGTGTGAGGGTAGAGACCCGCCCTATGCCAACATTGGGCGTGGGCCTCGATTGGCCAGGCAATACACTATGAGACCACTCTGGTGTGCACTTCAAATCACTCTTCACAAACTGTGTTTAACAAAACCTTCAGTCCAAACACATGAAATAGCAGAAAATTAGTTTAGCTGCTGTTGGGTCCCACTTTCACTGACGTTTGTCTCTCCAGACCGTGTTTAGATGGGTAAAACGTCGGAGCACACAACCTGACACAACCCTCCTGACGGGCCGAGATGTATCCATTATTCCTAGTCACTCCGCTCACATCTAGAGTGAAAAGGTTCGCTCGGTTGACGTTTTCCTTGCCCTTCATAATCTTCCACACCTCTATCATGCCCCCTCTGACTCGACGCTTCTCTAGTGAAGAAGATGAGTTCACGTAGTCTCCCTTTGTACGATTTTTTGCGCAGAGAAGGGATAAGTTCGGTAGCTCTACGTTGAACCTTCTCTAATTTAATGACGTGTTTTCTAAGATTTGGAGACCAGAATTGAACAGAATGCTCCAGATGCGGTCTAACAAATGCATTGTATAACTCACGAATACTGTGTCTGTTTTTGTACGGGAGTGCGGGATATCATACCCAGCATTTTAGGTTGGTATTTTTGAAACGTACCTCTAACATCATACTAAAAAATATCACTGGAATGAAGACAGTGGTATTTGGATCCACACTACTGTCAATTTATACTGATGACTGAAAAAACAGTCTAACGAGCCTTACTTCCGGCTCTAGATTTAGGTTCCCAAAAATTCCTAATCGCTGTCCGGTGGGCATACAGGCAGTATCATTGATACCAGCACAGACTTAACTAAAACACTGTCAGGTTATTTTACCAGGATGTCATAGCGAGTTATGCGTAATGAAAAGGTAATAGCGAAGTAATTAACATGCATTTCTGTTTGAGTGTTCATTTATCTGATTAGTGACATGAGATAAACCACATCGAATATTGATTGACATATATAACTTTGAGCGGAATAGAGCTAATAAGTATAAATAATACGTTTCAATTTAGCATTTTGTATTCGCTTCTTTTTTAATAATACCATCATACAAACAAATTTATAGTATATATGAGTTTAAATGAAAATAACCTCTCAAACGCTACATTCAAGAATATGGGCGACCTCATACGGAGTTCTGGTTGGCTAATAGGCTTTGTATTCATTTATGCCCCCAGTGTGGCCTGGGAAGCCAGCCATGAACCTTATGTCCAAAGGGTCCAACGAGGAACATTTGCAAGGGACTTTATAGCAACAAGTTCTGGAGCAATCTTCTCTGTCGTTTTTTTCCAGATTGCCTCCACAACTGCTTCCGGCATTTCACAAACTCATGAGGGCACTGAACTCCAGAGCCACAACAATGAGGTGGCTTGGGTAAACTCATGTTGTGTGAGGGAAGTATCTTGTGAGAACTTCAATTCGATATATTTTAATATCGGTTGATGCCTCGCATTAGGCATGGCTTTACACATTTGATGGACATGATATAAAATTGGGGATTATCAATAAATAGTTAGAGGACAACATATGAATGTTTGGGTGAACGTCCGTAATAACGTGCTCTTCTTTATTCCCGTGTGTAAAAATTAGTTATATATAGTTAATATTCCCTTGATGTCCGAATCAAAATCTTTACTTTAACAAGCAAGGGAGTTCACACCTTGAGTATAAGGAAGTTCACCACCTAACTACAGAATTACTATTTTGTAGATCACACTTCGGCAAACCGTTAATCATTCAGCGTAAAACGGTTCTCTAAATATTCGTTTTGTCACTATTTTCCTCCACTTGATGATGCCTACACACGCATAACCATTGAATCAGAACAGTGCTCTACCCAATCAACAAACAGTCGTTGGTTAGATTCATTTGATGCTCATTGAACCGCTGTCTGTTGGATCACTATTTTTTTTAAATCTTAATGCCCGGGATAAATCAAATAGCATATATCTCAAGCCTGTATTATTGAATCTCGTTACATCAGTTTAGAGGCTATCTGTTTACTGAGTACATTTCAGCCTCTAAGAAGTCTGTTCTTGGTCATTGTGTTTGTAAAAAGTTTTCGTTTGTCATTACAATCAGTGTTACGAAATTACGAAACTGGACGTGTTCCAGGTGGCACGATGTTGTGCGGGTGCTCTTTTAACCCATGGAGGTAAGCCAGAACACAAGAAGGTTTGTCGGGAAAATGCTGACCTAGTGTTGTTAATTGATATCACTAAATTCCACCATAATTTACATTCTGGATAATGTCAAAAATAAAATCGTTTGCCCTGCAGTCTCAAGGCTTAGCAGAAAAAAAATAGAATTTATCTATTCCATCGTCTTTCCCTTCATACAATAAGCCAAAGGACACTAACAATTAACCAGTGTTATTGTATTGTCAAACATATGCTTGTTTATGTCCCGGCTGGCTGATCTCATCACTGGCCTGGCTTAACGTCCGCAATCAGACAAACAGCGACAAAAACGACAGGTAATTGGGGCCGGCAAATCTGATTGGGCTGTTACTAGACGATGTCCGACGTGAGTTAAATTCCATGGAAATCTTGCGACAATGAGTCTGAAATAAAATGGACAGACATCTTCAGACGTACATTGTGTGTAGTAAATGTGTAGTAACTGTGGGCAAGATCTCGTACTGCTCCAATTGTTACGTTATTGTAGATATTAAGCATTATTTGCTAATTGCTTCACATACTACTTTCGAAAACAGGAGTTACTTTTGAACGACGCAAAATTGAACAAAAATGATCCACTAAATCTGTCTCGTATTGGCAATGCTAAAAAATAACTTGCGAATAATCTGTTTCCTACATTTTCTTGAAAAACTTCTAGATTTGGACCTTATGCACAGATTCTTCCTCACTATGTTCGAACCAATTTTAGGTGATTGTAGTGGAATAAGTGATGACGTTGCAATCGTAGGTAAAGTATATCAACCCTAGTCAGTCATGCCTCACTTGTCATGCGGAGATTAGGGGACGGGGGTATACAAAGGGGATGGAGGAAATGCAAAGCACACTATTAAAACAACTTGAAAAATATAATTCTTCTCCGATACAATGCTGACAGATGTATATAAATCCTAGTGAATGGTCATTTCACCACAATCCATGTTTTCCAAGTTATAATTCACGAACGTTTGTGACTGGCTGTGACTCTAAGAACGTGACGTCACAGGAAAAAAAATAATTCCTGCAATATCTTGGGTATGAACAATACATGAATATTTTTAAACACACCACACTGTGGCCTAGATTAATGTCATATAGATAATCATGCAAACAGCCTGTTGAATTATTTACCCGCCCGCCGATGATCGTTGGGTTTTCTCAGTTTTCCGAGCACTTCTAATTTTCCTAGTTATTACCAAAAAAATTATCTTGAGATGTTCCTTGATGTGCAATGCCGTCAATTAGCGAAAAAAATTGTTTGTCCTAAAAACCGTTCACACGAGTAGTAGACATTACTCTTATTTAAAATTGATAAACGTATTTTCGTTACTTGTGTTCTATTTTAGCATTGCATGACCATTAACATCGATCAACCTTATTTCCTTTCAGAGCACTTCCGATTAGCTATAGATTAGCACGAATCGTTTGAAGAGTATAATACTGACCAGAGCAGTAACTCGACGATGACAGTCGTTTGAAGAAAATAATCTATATCCTAAGTAATTAGTAAAATATTAAATATGCATCCTGTCTCCGTTCCTTGAGCTTCTATGGTGTCTTGCTGCATGGATGCCATTGGTAAACGTCTTGACACTTGACGAAACTTCTGAGCATTCCTCTGATGACTTCGTTGATTGCTTCTCGAGTCACCTCTCCAAGTGCCCACATACGTTGATAGTTTCGCCAACAGTTGGCCTCAGAAATAGTTTCGCTATCAGTTGGTTTCAGAAGTTATTCTAGAGGCGCTATTTACTCTCGTAAGATATACATCGAGACAAAGAATATGCATATGGTTTTTGGTTACACCTATTTGAAAAATGAATGAAATACAAGCACCATTTTCCCTTTTGTCAACATCAGAACTTAAAACACATCAACCAATTTGAAACAAACGCGTTCATTTAAACAATATTTATACGACATGTATATAAATCGAATCCTGATGGTCTCATGTCATAATAATATCAATCCTTAAACCAAAGTAATTTGATCAAGATCTTCCCTTTCACGTCGAACAGTTCACTCGAACATGAGTCCGATGAAGATTCACAAGAGCCAAAAGTAGTTTTAGATTCTTTTCATTGTTTTTAGCTGGTGTACCTAGCAATGAATTTCTGAAATGATATATACAATTATTTTGTTTGGTACTGAGTTTTATGTATGACACAACGAGTTTCATTCACAACTACTTGATGCATGATTAAATATAAATCAATCCATGGACCTATCAATACCTGAACTATATTTTAGGTTTGTGATAATGTTGTAAAGCTTTTTAAAGAATTACAATGAAGTGAGCTCCACGCTAGCGTACTGTTAAGAGAACTCACCGAGGGTCAAGCAGTGATGCTGCAGCTGGCTCTGTTAATTAGCGAAGAGAGTTACTTGTTAATTTAAAACATATTATTCCCACACAGTATGCAACATTAGATTAACGAACAGATTCAATGAAAGGGCTGTTCCTAACGTAGCTGCTGTCTCTGTCTGCTTAACAGACAAAGGAGGAAAATGGTCAATTCCCGTTGGAGACCTCCGTATGAAATATTCATTAGGCAATACTGGGCTCCCAAAAAACTCATTGTCATCTACAGAAATAACGTCCCATGTCGTGTCATGACGTCACAACAGCTAACTGCATACTGCAATATTCAGTATCTAGATACTGCGTCCCATTAATACTGGATATTTAAATTCTGAAAGTGACACAAAGTATCTGGATGAGGGTTTTAGATACAATATCTTCTATAAAGCTGCTAGTGATATGTAAATGAAACAATATCTTACATTTAAATTTCTCGAAGATCAATTAAACGAACGTTAGCTTTTAGTATTACAGTACCAAAGCAGGAGCTGAAACTCAGCAGAATTGTTGCACTGACAGATAATAGCGATGATCTTTACGTGTAATAGAGATGGCGTCGTGTTGTTGATGGGCGATGCCAATCTCTGAACACCATTTTTAATGTAATTAGGTTTCGGATGGATAGTTTTGTTGGGCGTATGAGGTCTCATGATTTGACCCGATCAATTTAAATGTAACATTTGTCCACAAGGCGGGCAGGAAAATATACTAGATAGATAAAATGTCGCCACCAATTCACGAGCCTTCATCAGAGTGTTGACCGTTATTCGTTCATTCTAGGAAATAAAGTATATTTTGAATTATGTAATCGACATACATGGTGGAAGTATATGTGTCAGGAATACAACATGACACATGAATACTAAACTGTTACCCACAGCAGCATAACCCTAGTTTATAAGAACGACTATAAATCTAGAACTCGACTACTAACATACATGGAGCGAATTCTAACTAATTGAAAAAACTGTCAAGTAAAACCTTTCAAACTGGTTCTATTTACATTATGTTCTGATTAATCGAGATAGTATGAAGAGCTCTGAATTGGCTTCTGCTGTACTAGCAATGTTCTTTGAAATCGCCCTCCCTCGGAAATTTTTCGAAATAAATTTCCGGATTTTTTTTAATTCCTTTCGTTCACGTCCCAAAACCATCAAATCATTGAGATTGTGTTATGATCCATTGACAGAATGCATACTGATCTCATCAGCGACTTATGATGGAACTCTTCTGCCTAAGTTGCTTATTACGAAAGCGTTTTTCGATCAATGCTCGAATTATTGCCTTGAGAACTAGTGTTCTTGACATGAATTTCCAACAGAGTGCGAGGATATTTGCATTTCATTACTCGCCTCACGTGTGTCTTACTGATCAACGGGACCTCAGTTGGGGAATATGTATTTCTTTCTCCCATCCTAAGCACTTGAACAATTTTATATCAAAATAGAAACTAGAAACCGTCTGATGTATTCTTCCTTGCTTCCCGTTTTAGCTGATATTCTTCTCATATAATATAATGTGAAAATTATTGACTATTTTCAGGAATTACAAACAATTTGACAACAGTGGCACGAAAAAAAAACGAGTATATGTGCATTTCTTCAAGTACATAAGACAGTAACTGATGTAACTGATTCTATTCGAAATCAATGATATTTAATTCGATATCAAGCTGTCCCTGCCAAATGCTTTTATATTTTGATTGCCAGGAGAAATATCCCTGCACGGCCCAGTGGATCTGTTGCTGGTGCACTCGATTTTGCGCAATCGAAATTATGTTCACAATTACGCGTTCTTGTATTAGATTAGATTAGATTTAGATTAGAGTAAGGAAAACAAACGAGCACGAGTGCTCATGTCGAGTGTTCCTTTTGAACTAAAGGAAAGAAGAGTGGGGGATAGTCAACGAGGCTTTAGAAATTCACGCACACATACAGAAAAAGGAAGGTTTTAATGACAAAAAGGAGAAGGACCACCGCTACTGTCACCACTACCTACTACCACCGCCCCACTACTACCTGGGGCATTTTAGCCTCGGAAGAAAAAGGACGAGAATCAAGTTGACTTGTTCAGGAACGGGGCGAACAAGATGAGAAGTGAACAATTCATGTTTCAGCTGTTCGCATCTCAGACGATCGAGCAGAGACGGACACGCCCATACGCTTATGGGTATCGAATCAACTTGGGTATTGAGTCTACTTCAAAGGATTTACATTTTGACAAGTATGTGCATATTTGGGAGGAGCACTACACCCAGTTGCATGGGTAGCCTCCCCACCACCTTCTTCGAAATCAGCAAAAAAATCCATCAGCGCTCTCACCACCACTGCACAATGGCCATTCACATTCATGTGTACTTGTGGATATTTTGCTTCTTGAAAAAGCCGTATTCCGCGCATCGTTACCTGCTCAATTTAAAAACCTATCAGTAACCTTCCACTGTCATTTCTGCCGGGAACGTCATACCTCCCTACCAAATTCTCCACGACTACATCTCCAACTCTCGCATTTAGGTCACTTGGTACAACCACATTCCCCTGGCCTCAAAATTTTCAATGCACTCACTTAGGCCAGTGGAAAATTGTTCTTTCTACTCCTTGCTCCTCACGCTTTCAGGTTTGAAAGCAATCACAAACGCTTATCTTACTAAGCCTAACAAAACTTTTATCAAAATCAATCACGAGGACTACCCCTTTCAGCCCTAACTCAACACTCCCCTCCCACCGATTTTCATTTCCCTGCCACGCCAAACTCACATGCGTCATTACCCTTCACCTTTGTCTCACGCAGCGCCAACACATCCAACTTCTTCATCACAAATTTCTCGCTGATCTCTCTCCTCCTTGCTCCATTCGTATTACAACCACGCGAATTCAGCATAAGTAAACAATGGTGTTTTGAGAGGCGTGAGCTTCTCCTCCCCACGCTCGCCTTGTCGTCTATGAGGGAAGAGTTTACTATGTACCGGATTCTTAGCCCCCTCGCCACGCGGTCAATATGGAAAATCGCTCCAGTAAATAGTTGAGTCCTTCTTGTTTTCTTCATCCGGGAAATGATTATATTCTCTGCAAGTAGTATTCTATTCTGAGTTCATGTTCCATGTTTTGACATTAAACCAATATCCGAACGACGAATTAATTCGCAGCAAAATTTTGTAAATGGGTGACACCGTGGTATGCGGTCAATGCTTTGAATATTTGTTTCCCTGCAGTGCAAGTAGGACTTTATTAGTCCCTCACTCACGATTGTATCCCATTTGATGACCCCCATGGATCTGATTTAGCGGAAAAAAAATCACATCTTGTCGTTAATTTTTCAATGCCGACTTATGTTCTTGCAATGATAAAAATATGTCGTTTACATTGTTTGAAGCTTTCCAAACCGTAACTCAAAAATGTTTCTTCGATGTCCATTTTTGAAATAAAAACTCACTTCCTGACAGTGAAAAAAATATCATGAAATGGTTATATTATTTATTAGAAATAATAAAAATAGGGACATTAATGGTGTACAATAGGCTTATGCGTCACAGAGACCAGGTCTCAAAGTGAATTATGCCCGCTAAAGACCTTCGGCCGAACCTTGTCATTTTGCTTATGCATTCCCGATATTGCTCATCGTACGCTACTATAAATATTCTGGGGATATCGGAGAACTTACCGAATAAAGGAAAGTCATTCTGTACCGCACACGGTGCATGCGGGGAACCACCTCCTGTCAAGAAGAAACACGATCATGATTGAAATTAATATTCTGCAATAATTTACTTTTAAAGAATAAATTATCTGAGGCAACATGTCTCGCGACACGCACATGACTAATTTTGTTATGTTTTTTCTATCATCGCCAAGAATTTATACGGCTGAGAACTTTCAGGATTCATATAATTTGCAAAATATTGCCCATGTAATTGATGAACAGCAACAGAAGGTAGTACAAGTTTATTGTATATTTAATACTCTTATTGTCTTCCAAAATCGATGCTATTCTTTATTCAGGGCGACACAGGAAAAGTGGAGCAGGTAGACGCTCATCACTGAAAAATAAAATGACACAAGAAAGTGGAACCCCAAGCTCATAAAATATTTTTTCCGTCGTTTTAGTTCAGAAAAAATCAGCCTATTAGGGCAGCATGTTCCATAGTTGAGCCGTACCACTTCTGTGATTCTCCTCTCAAAGGGAAAAGTGTGTTGATCATGGAAAACAACCGGGACACATACATGACGGCTGTGATTAATGTTCTGCGAGAGTGGAAACAAATGACAGAATTCCTAACCAAAACAAGACGCCTATAATGCGTAAGATCTGTGGAACAAAATCATTCAAGAAACCCAAGTACGATGTGGAAGGGTACTGGATACTTAGGTGAGGACCAGTCGTGAATATGTCAGACGTATTTTTCACTTAAACATGATATCATATATGCGAGATAGTTAAATGTGAGACGCATTTACCGTAGATTTTTTTTCATCCATCTGTTCGCTGCCCCATTGAATTTCGGAATACATTTACAGAGGCATGCTCATATGTTATATAAACGATTTTATGTCAACCGGTATGAATGTTGATTGAAAATTGTTCAAGTTTTTGGGGTAACTAATGATTAAGAAGCCTCATGACGAGTATGCATTATTTTGTCTGAGGAACGAGAGGCCTAATGATGGATATGCTCAATGATGTAGCTGACCCGGTTTCTATTGGTATGAGAATTCTTATTTCCTTTTTTTATTCATCAACCTCACAAATTTCATTCTCATTCATTTCCTTCTCAGCAACTCTATGGATTTGTAGTTCTTATGTCTGAGAATCAACGAACATTTCTGACCCCACCACATCTCGCCCTGCCTTATTCGGTTCAGCGAACTGACTTGAATACATGATAACACGGGCAACAATTAATTACAGTAGTGTATAAATTCTCAGAACTAGGAAACGTTCCCGCTTGCGATCTGAGCAAACTCTTGGGCGTATTGTGGTGGTGATTCATAAACATCTGCAGAAATTACCTGGAGCTATGAGCTTTCATAAATAAATTCATTCAAAATCATAATATAAAATGTTTTCATCACAGTATTTCATGCGTCACTAAATGGGCTAAGTCATGAACAAAAAATAAAGTTTTACTATGCATGATTGATAGTTATATGACAACTATTTTATTGAGACAATGAATTTCCATTTATTCCATTATTGAATCCAACAGTTTTTCGATGATTGAGTATAATCAAACATTTTCTGCCTTGATTGCGTTTAGGGAGCCTTATAAAATTACAATTCAGTCCAGATTAGGTAAATTGCCTCGTTCTTCGGTAAAACTTTGTCAAGTAAGCAAAAAAAAAGAGGACTTTTTTGAGGAAAAATGGGCTTCTCGTGGACATATATACTTGTATTATTTACCGTATTAAAACACCACAATATAATATATCATTGAGCTTGTATTTTCTAAATGTCAATAGCTGTCATATGCGGTCGAATGAAGACATGGGCTCCTCTGGATATGGACTCCTCTGGTGACGAAGAAATACGTTGTTAGCAATGGTAATTATTTTGTTCCCCCGGATGACGTTGCTCTGAAGAATTTTTCGAGAGTAACACCAATGATTGTTAATAAAATCGAATAATACCCGCCTCAGGGAATATTTTCGTCATCGATTATCCTATGCAATTATCCTGCTACCTCCACACTCACTTCTCTCCTTCCTAACGCCTGTTTCACACTATCCATCCACCCAAACTTCGGTCCCCTCTCTAGGCCTACGTACACGCGTCTCTGAGTTCCACACCCTTTTCACCAGTCTCCCTTCATTCAGCCTCCCCATGTGCCCGAACCATCTCAGAACACGCAAATCAACTCTTTCCTCTAACTTCTTCACCATCCCCGTTCTGATTCGAACCACGTCGTAGTGAACCTGTCTCTCAGCGACACTCTAGCCTCGAAAACATTCAACATTCTTCTTTCTTCTGCTCTACCGCACATAT
>SDVV010025631.1:0-12388 GCA_016164225.1 Gammarus roeselii | reverse complement strand
CCTATGCCAAGGGTACCTTCCTCTTTGAAAAAAGTCAACATCTTGCTCCAGTTCCACATGGAAAAGATAGTCGCACACAACAGGAGAGTGCATACAACAAGGAAACCGAGAGAGCACCTCAACACTACCCACCCTATCCAACTCGGATGTCAGGAAAAGGTCCAAAATGGAACCACCTGCAAGAAAAGTGCTCTCAGTCACCCACTGTGTCAAACCAACAGAGAGGAAACAGTCCAAAAATGACATATCTACCAGGCGTACGTAAACATCAAGAACATTCTCAAAAGGCCAAGCCAAGGAGGGCAGGTTGAAGTCGCCCAAAACCACCACCTCATGGTCAGCACAAAAAGTCAAGATCAGTTGGATGAGCCGAGAATTGCGAGCCTCATCATAAGATGGGGGACGGTAGACAGCCAACACCCAGACATCAACATCCAGCAAGTGAATGGCAGCAACATTAGGGCACTCAAGGTTGCATTCAACAAAAGGAACCCCCCTCCTCACAAACAAGCAAACACCATGCTTGCGAACAGCGCCGTCAGTATCACCCCTCACAACATCAAAACCCTCCAACAAAATGAAGGACGAAGGAACCAAAGCAATGAGCCAAGTCTTGCTCACAGCAACAACATCCAAGGCGCAGGACCTGACCAAATCAACCAAGCAATACATCTTGTTCATGAGAGAATTTACATTCACCTGTCCAAACTTCAAAGTAAAATGATGCACCTCGCCCCCTCAAGCAACCCCAGAACTGCCACCCCCATCACTTTTGCCGCTTCAAGAGGACCTTGGCAGAGGAATTAGGGGCAGTGTTGTATGAGTTTTGCTAGACTCAATTTGATGTGATATTGTGACTGTTTGTGTTGCAGACAGTTGTGTGCAGTTGTTGATTGTCTTCATTGTTTTGTTTTCTTTGGACCTATTGAGCGCATTTTTCCAACCAGCGTCCTGCTGCAGTGCTTGTACCGTGCTGTTCATTTTGATGGCTGGCGTGCTGAGGTGTACTGCCTCCTATGCCTGCTCGCTCTGTTGGCGGGGCTGTGGGGGGCTGAAAAGGTCAGATACAAAGGTGAGCTATGGCCCCTAATAGAAGGTGGTTTCCCGCACCCAGCTGAGTGATTCCCCGCACCCCCCATATATCAATAATTGAAAAGCAAATCAAAACTTTGAAAGTACCAACAGAAAGAGCATGCCTACATTAGTATATATCAGTTGCTTAAAATGAAATGTTAAGTAAAATATTACGTCTGTGACAGGTATTTATGATTCTAATCTTTTGCTGCCCTCATACTGGACTGTCAAAAGGATTTTTTCCGGATTTCACAGCAGGGAACAAAGTTTTTCTTCATTAATTGCAAACAAACATCACTGAAAGTCTTTTCTCTACATCTTGAACTAATTATGACCCTAGAGTATCAGTAAATGAAGGAATATTACATAAAAAATATCTTTTTAATAACACAATTGAACAAGTAAAAAATGTATAGCAAACTGATTGCATTATCATGAATACAAGGCATGCTAGGTGAGGTACTGTTATCTTGGAATGAAAATATGATTTAAAAAAAAATGATTTGTAGGTGTTAAAGATCGTTTGTGGGTGTTGAACATAAATTAATGTAGGTGTTATTCGTAGGTGTTGAACATAAATTAACACTTAGGCCTAGTCTTGTCACCATGTTGTCACCGGAGTAGCCTATCATGTATTTGTCTCAGCACAAACCTTCTCAGCTTTGCTTGATTCTACTAATCATTAAATTTTTTGTCCCCTCTTCAAGATGGGTAATACCTTGCACTAGTCTAAACCTGTTTTATTTGTTACAGGATTTACTTATTATCAGCAGTTACCCAAGTGCCTTGCTTTGCCTGTCCTGCTGGTGACTTGTTAGCTAATGCTTGCCAACTGCCTCACTAATTGTGTAATCCACTGCATCCATTGAAGCTGGTCTGAAGTCATTGCCTTGGTGAGTGCTGCATGGTTGCCTGCGGAGGATTACATGAGCACCCACCTATGAGTTAGTAAAATTCTTTGATATGCTTTTAATAATTTTATTATTCCTTTGAATTTTTCATGTTGCTTTTTTCATTTCAATGCTCTATCAGAAATCATTTAATTGCTTTGTTTTGTCTAGTGAGCCCTGGCTTATTGATAATCCAATCCTGCTTTCATTACAGTTCATTAGTTCTTGTGTCTGCCTTGTCAATATTTTCATTCACTGCTAGGCTGCTTTCATTTGCTTGCAGGACACATTGCTGAAGCGTTATTTTCATTGCTTGCTTATGCTTTTGTTATTGCCTCCTTTTTAGTGGATATCAGAATACTTTGCCAATTGTGTATGATTTGCAATATAAGTTTCTTATCCTAATCTTGTTGCCTAATTGTGCTGATAGAAGAAGCTTTGATGCGTGAATTTGATTTGCCTTAGTTAGACTTTTTGCCTGATATTATTTCACGATGTTAATTTTCCTTAGTGCCTGAGGAAGCTGCCCCATTAGTTGTAATTTTATTGGTGTTCAATACTCTTGCCTAGCAGAATGCTGGCTTCCTTCAGGAGTCAGCATCCCCACCTGCCCATGCTCCTTTTCTAGGTACATTATTCACAGTATACTATTTGCATTGCAACCCCCCACTATTGATTTAGAGTACATTGACCTTATACCTCAACTTTCATTGACCTTCCAACCACTTCTAATTTAGACTTCATAGGGAGACGAAGGACAACGCGTTTGTCTGACCTGCGTGGTAAGCAGGGTTACAGTGGCATCTCCAACAGGATTGGGTTTCCCATCACACACCAACATGTCTCTCATGGATTTATCCATATCCCTCTCTGATTGTAGTGATTCCCTCATACCCATACCAGAAGGCTTAAATACACTTAAATCATCTAAGGAGCATGGGCGGGCAGAGAAACTGAATAGAGCAGCTGCTGAAGCCTCATGCCGACCAGGGGTCCCGCAGCTTAGGGAACCATTCTCTGGCACCCTGGGGAATGAATTACCCTCAGGAGGAGCAGTGGATCAGCTTGCTTCTGCTATTACTCTCCAATCCCTGCTCACCCATCCACAAGTCAGGGCTGACTTCATCAACCATCGATTTGGCTGGCACCTCAACCCGTCACTTCTAGGCAGGCTTGATGAGTTGCGATGGACCTTGTCCCCAGGCTGGAATGCTGGCACTTTGGAACGGGCCTCTGCTGTCAACCGCCGTGCCGCCGTTCACATGACCCTTCTACTTGGCAGGGACTCTTCAGTACTGGTGCTGGGAGATGGAGGACCTGAGACCTACCTCACTTACCAGATGTGGTATGACACCCTGTCACTGATAGCCGCTGATCAGTATTGGGGCAACAACCCTCCAGATGGGCGTTGTGTTCACATTCTCTCTCCAGAACTCCCAATAACGGTGAAACCTCACCTGGGCAAAATTAAGGCTGGAGTTATGGCAACTACACCTGGTGGGCTGGCAAGTTCAGGAGGCCGTAACACTGACGAGAAAGCAAAAAAAAATGTCAAGGCATCTAATTCAGCTTTTGACTCATCGAAGATCGAGGAGCTAATTCTTTCCAGCAGTTTGGACTCTGATGACACCGACACATCTAGCGGAGGTGAAGAGCCAAAGCATAACCGAACCCAAAAGCATTACCATCGTGACCATCGAGATGTGGTAACCCCACCGGTGTTTCAACCAGATGGTGGGATGCACTTTAGAGAGTTTTTTGTGTTCTTTGAAGAGTATTTTGCAAAAAAATTTAATGGGACAGAGCATGATCAAACCCAGGAATTAGCTAAATTCCTAACTGCAGAGCTGCTCGAGGTCTACAAGGTGAAGGGGGGAAGGAAGCTCAAATACAAAGACATGAAACAAGAATTACTGGAGTGGTATAAGCGCCAGAGGATTGGAGGGAAGAGTTACTGGAGGGGACAGTTGGAAAAGGCTCGACCATCGGGTGAGGCCATAGACATTTATGGTATGAAACTGGTGGAGCTTGCACGGAAAGCCTACCCTAAAGACAAAAGGGAATGTGCAAAAAGACTGAGGAAACATTTCCTGCAAACTGTTGCACCTGAAGTAGCAGAGAAGATTCAAGATGCTGAGAGGGAGCTTAGGGCAACTCCAGGAAAGGCTGCAAGGTACATGAATTTTTCAAGAATTCTTGAGTTGGCAGTTGATCTGGAGAAGAATGCAATCAGAAGAAAAACTGTAATGTGGACACTAGATACATCTGGTAAGCAAGAGCCAGTCCCATCAGTTAGGGCAGGAAGGCCATGGATGACCTCCTTGGAGACCAGCTACCAAAGAAGCTGAGCCGCAACTGCATAGATAGATCACAGGTTGGACTGTGCCACCTGTGATCTATCAATTTGACAATTATGAAACTTGTGTCCATCTACAATGCTTAGGAGGGGTTCATTTTAATCCTTTGATAGAGCTGAAACACTATTCTCCAGTAGACTGCAAGGAGTGTAACATAGTGAATGTTGATCCTGGGAAAGCCACTTCTGGCCAGGATGTGTCTGGGCGCTCTGACTCTGACATGGATGGTGAGGACAGCAGTGACCTGGATGAGCTGGAGGAGATCAGGTCTGGGTCTTGTTGTCATCATAAACAGGGGATCCAGCCTAAAGTTGCAGTTTCCCTGGGTTGTGATACTTTCTGTGCCGTACTGGACACTGGCGCGGAGCTGAGCATAGTCTCGTCAGATGTTCTTGACCTGATCACTGACCAGCTGGTATCCATAGTGACTGAGCGCCTGTGTGACGTCACAAGTCTGGCAGGGGACCGAGTCCCTGTCACCCAGACGGTTTTGTTGTTGCTTTCTGTTGGCAAGTACAAACCAACAAGAGTGCACAAATTTGCACTTGTACCCGCTAGAACTATGCCTCATTGTTTTCTGTTGGGGGTGGATTTCTTGCGGGAACATGACATATCCATTGATTTTAAGCATTGTTTGTAGGAAGGGGCAGAATGAGATTGTAGAGTTTGCCTCGCGTGATCTACCTTGCCAGTTCCAGCAGAGCATCCTTTTACTTCAAGCTGAACCCTTAGGTGCTTCACACACACTGAAGGCATTTGTCCATGGTAATGACTTGCGGTTTCAAATTGAAGGAAGCTGTGACACCGTTACTAGACTGTCACTGCTGTTAACTGATGATGTTGTCAAGGTTGTGCAGACCCAAGATCCCATCCTAAAGTTGCTACACACCCAGCTTTCTTGTGGGGTTCCTGTAGAAGAGTGGCCTGCAGAACTTGATGCGCTTGGGCGGCACCATGCAAAGTTGTCAATACTTAATGAGATAATCATGTTCTGTAGTCCCTCACTGGTAACAGTAGTACCTTTTGCAATGATTGTTGATTTGTCCATGCTGTTGCATAACAATTTTGCTCACATTGGGAGGGCCAAACTTCTGGATCTTCTGTTCAATTTGGTGTGGAATCCATCAAAGTAGAAAGTGGTAAATGATGTGTGCACCACTTGTCTTCAATGTCAACTTGACAAAATTTCTTCCACCTCTGTTTTTCCCCCTATAATTAAAGTCACATCAAGCGCTCCCTTTGAGTTGGTTGCAGCAGATTTGATATCTTTACCTCAGACTCCTCAAGGGTTTATTGGATGCCTGGTGGTGATGGACCATTATACCAAGTGGGTCTCAGTTGTCCCCATTGAAAACAAGAAAAGATCTAGAATTGTTGATGCTCTTAACTATCAAGTCTTTCCAAGCTTACCAAAACTTCCCACCAAACTGCTCACAGATAATGGTCCGGAATTTGCCTCTGCCAAGTTTTCTAGTTATTTGGAGAGTGCTGGGGTAGTCCACCAGTTTGCAACACTGTACCACTCGTCAAGCAATGGGGCTTGCGAGCAAGTCAACAAAACAATCCAAGGTTTTCTTAAAAATCTGTCCTGGGAACAAAACGATTGGTATCTACATTTGCCTTGGGCAGTTATCACTTACAATAATACAATGCATACAGAATTAGCAATGTCACCATTAAGTTTCCTACTATCACAATCGCACCATGTTGACAGGCACCTGCCATTGGTGTCAGTTGAGCTTGGGAAAAAGTGGAGGTTGGGTCACCCAAAGTTCCATCCATTTGAGGTTGGCCAGTTGGTTCTGATGAGGGTGCAAAAACCAGGTAATCTAACTGTTAATAAGTTTTTACCAAATTATAAAGGCCCCTTCACTGTTTCTAAAGTTGATGAAAATAAGATTACTTATTTGGTTACCAATGTTGCTACTGGGGTAAGCATACGTGCCCATCACACCGATTTGCATATTTACCGGACACCTCCAGACTATCTCCTTGGCCATCCTCATTATTGGATGGGTCTTAAAGATGATGTGCACCCTGACTTTGAGTGGATAACAGATCCAGTCCCAAGCACATCTGGCAGGAGTGACCTCACTCAAACATCTGCAGATTCAGATTCTGATGATGAGATGTCTAATGATTCTAGGGATGTGGAGGCAGGGTTTGATAAGGGTGAAGATGTGGATGCCAGGGACGACCTAGGCAGCTCGTTCTCAGGATTCTCTCCTGCCATGTGTAAGAATGATGGCCAGAGTATTTCTCATGAATTGGTTGCAGCTACATCAAACTCACCAGAGAAGTCATCACCTGTAGATAAGGGACCCGGTTTGCAGTGTGCCGGGTGCATTTTTGAAGCAAGGGAGGGTATGCCTACATGGGAGCAGTTTACTAGTCAGTTACATAAATTCCTGGTTAGCTCTCCCAATCAACAGTCATCAGGGAGACCTCCTTTATCAAATAACTTGTCAGGGGATCAGACCCCTAAACTATCTCCCTTATCAGAGTCAGTCTTCTCTCAACCTCAGAGTAAAATTGTTCCAAATGCTAAGAACGGGAGACAGGGCATCTTGGTGGATGTTCCTGATGTGGGTGCAGGGTCCAATCATGCCCAACTAGATTGGGGAACAGATTTTTGGGAAGTTTCTGCAATTCCCTTGCCTTCAGCTTTTCATGTCCTCAAAAATTCCGTGAAACCAAGTGCTGAATTAAAAATAACCCAACTGGAACTGGCAGCTCCTGATGTTGAACCAATGTTGGAGGCGTCAGACCAGACTGTTTCCAAGTTAGAAAACTTCATAGATGCTTGTGTTTCAGCTCAATCTTTCAAAGGATTTCCTGCTGAAATAGGCAGTGAGAAATGGGTTAAATTAAACACTCTAAGGAGAAGACTGTTTGAACAACAGCTGGTGGACTTCCCTGATGTTGGTTCCTCAAGCGTATCCCAGGCCGAGCGTAGTGCTGTTATTCGTCATACTAGGTCAAGGGGGTCTGTAGCAGTATTACCCAATGAGCAACCGGTGACCCTTGAGAGAAAGCTGTCACAAAAAGTGTGTTTACGAGAGTTGTTGTGATGTACAAGTAATATATTCATTGAAGAAGTGGCCCCTTATTAGAAATTATTGCTTTCTAATGTATGTCATTGTGGTAAACTAGTGAAGGTGAAGTGGAGAAGTTCTATTGAATTTCTCTTATCCAAGTGGTAAACATTATGTGTTATTAGTTGTGTAATTGAAACCGCTTGTTGTGTGGCTGTGCGCATATCACCTTGGCATGACAAGTTCAATTTTCAGAGAGGGCTTGTGCTGGCGGGGGGGAATGTCACCGGAGTAGCCTATCATGTATTTGTCTCAGCACAAACCTTCTCTGCTTTGCTTGATTCTATTAATTATTAAATTTTTTGTCCCCTCTTCAAGATGGGTAATACCCTGCACTAGTCTGAACCTGTTTTATTTGTTACAGGATTTACTTATTGTCAGCAGTTACCATAGTGCCTTGCTTTGCCTGTCCTGCTGGTGACTTGTTAGCTAATGCTTGCCAACTGCCACACTAATTGTGTAATCCACCGCATCCATTGAAGCTGGTCTGAAGTCATTGCCTTGGTGAGTGCTGCATGGTTGCCTGCGGAGGATTACATGAGCACCCACCCATGAGTTAGTGCAATTCTTTGATATGCTTTTAATAATTTTATTCTTCCTTTGAAATTTTCATATTGCTTTTTTCATTTCAATGCTCTCTATCAGGAATCATTTAATTGCTTTGTTTTGTCTAGTGAACCCTGGCTTATTGATAATCGAATCCTGCATTCATTCCAGTTCATTAGTTCTTGTGTCTGCCTTGTCAATATTTTCATTCACTGCTAGGCTGCTTTTATTTGCTTGCAGGACACATTGCTGAAGCATTATTTTCATTGCTTGCTTATGCTTTTGTTATTGCCTCCTATTTAGTGGATATCAGAATACTTTGCCAATTGTGTATGATTTGCAATATAAGTTTCTTATCCTAATCTTGTTGCCTAACTGTGCTGATAGAAAAAGCTTTGATGCGTGAATTTGATTTGCCTTAGTTAGACTTTTTGCCTGATATTATTTCACGATGTTAATTTTCCTTAGTGCCTCAGGAAGCTGCCCCATTGGTTGTAATTTTATTGGTGTTCAATATTCTTGCCTAGCAGAATGCAGGCTTCCTTCAGGAGTCAGCATCCCCACCTGCCCATGCTCCTTTTCTAGGTACATTATTCACCGGATACTATTTGCATTGCATCCCCTCACTATTGATTTAGAGTACATTAACCTTATATCTCAACTTTCATTGACCTTCCAACCACTTCTAATTTAGACTTCATAGGGAGACGAAGGACAACGAGTTTGTCTGACCTGCGTGGTAAGCACGGTTACAATGTGTTATACACATTGGGTCATTATGAAATTATACACGCATTTGAAATTAGCTGTGGTATTATTATTTTGGGTCAATAACTTCCAGATGTCATTATATATGTGAAGAATTGCATTGGCTTCCAGAGGACAAACCCAAAGCCATTTGCATAAAAATCCAAAGCACAACTACAACCCCCTAGAAAACAATGGAAGCAAATACATACACATGTATAAAAAGATCAGAAACAAACAACAGGACAAGTCACACCAGAGACTTGCCAACACGACTGGAAATGCAAGGCCCAAGCACTCAAATAACCTATTCCCCATAAACTCAGCCAACCCAGCATTGAAAGCTGAAATAGTAGCTGACTCAACAACAGCAGCAGTCAGCTCATTCCATATCTTGATGCACTGAACAAAAAAAAACTCTTTGACACATCCACAGAGCAGTGGGGCATCAAGTATTAGTGCTAATGTCCCCCGTCCTACCATCCAGCAACCTTTGGAACAGAATGGACAAATCAAAACCCTCCGTGTCTCAACACAGAATTCTCTAATACTTCATGTGGTCACTTCTCAGTAACCTGTCCTTGATTGAGAACTAATTTAGAGCCATCCGTCTGTCATGGTAGGACATCTCAGACAGACCATGCACCTAAACATGACCAAGATTCCAGACACCTGAGCAGTTATCAAGAATGGGCCTGACACGTGCCAAAAAGAGTGTGACCCTAAAATTTGGACTTCTATCAACTGTGAACCTAAGCAAATCACTACAAAGACCAGCAGCTCATCTCACAACTTCTCTGACATGGCCATGAAACTCAAGACCAACATCCACATGAACTCCCAAATTGCGATGAACTTGAACAAACTCCATATGAGCACTCCCAAGTGTGTCTAAGATGAGAATGAAAATTGTTTTGAATAGGTCATAGAAGTTGAGTCTGATAATTGAGAAGGTTTCTACTTGAATGATCAAACAGGTAATGAATATGAACAGAAAAAAAATTATAGTATGCTTAAAATGATAAAATAGCATTGACCCGGGTGACTCCCCACATTTTGCGCATACTTTAAAATAACTCAAAATGTAGGCAGCCAAGAAACTTCAAAATTTATGGTGTGTATAGCTACTATAATGATCATAAAGAACCGTAAGTTTCAACATTGTATCATCAACCAAAAAAGTTATTACTGATAAGCCCTGGGGGCGAGCAATGGCCCATAATCAGGGTGACTTCTGCAGCCCCTATTTATCAATATTTGATACGCTTAAGAAAAGTTTGAGAGTACCAATCAAAAGAGCATGCCTATATTAGTATATATCAGTTGCTTATAATAAAATGTGGAGTAAAATATTACGTCTGTGACGGGTGTTTTTGATGCTTGTCTTTAGATGCCGTCTTACCCAACTGTCAGCGGATTTTTTTTCTCAATTTAGCCGTGGGGAAACAAAATTTTTCTTCAATAATTGCAATCTAACTTTACTGGAAGTCAATTCTCCACATCCTAAACTAATTATGACTCCAAAGTATCAGTATATGAGCAAATATTAAGAAAAAAATATATTTTTAATACTATGATATAGCTAACATGAAGAAAATGTATTTCATCAATTCTATAGCAAACTTATTGCATTAACATGAATACAAGTCATGCTAGGTAAGGTATTGTTACCTTGATATGAAAATATGCTAAAAAATATTGTTCTTGGGATATAAACATAAGTTAACACTTAGGCCTAGACTTGTCACCATGTGTTATAAACATTGGGCCTTTATAAATTTTTTGACAGAATTTGAAATTAGCAGTGGTGTCATTATTCTGGGTCATTTAGTTCCAGATGTCATTATATCTGCAAAAAATTGCATCCAACTACTTTTCACTGAAGAAAAACATAGATATTAAATAACAAAATATAGGCGGGGAATCACCCCTACCCATTGTTTTTTTCACCTGGGACAACTCCCTGCAGCTGTATATTTGTATATATCTACAAAAGTTTACATTTCTTTCCAAAATCCTTCCTACGTAACAAACTACATCATATTCTGAGTATCATAACCAAATTTGTTTTAATCCAATGGGAACTCTAGACACAGCATCAAAGTTTGCGGAAGGTCAATTTTTCCAAACCAAAGTTATCCAGGACCTGAAAAACACACCTTCACTTTGGCGATTTTTCATAAATTCTGTGCGCATATCAAATTTTTATAAGTAGCTGATACTTACCAACAAAAACCCGCTCTTTAAAGCCCTGTAGTCATATGGTGACATTACCAACGTCTTAGTGCTCATAAGGGGGGGGCGGGCAGTCACCCTGTGTTTCCAACCACGGAGAGACTTCACCCCGGTCGACTATATAAAAGTTCTAGCAGCTATAATTTTAGTGAACATATAAATGTACCTATACTACTACACATCCTTATACCTTTAGCAATCAAATTCCAAGTATAGGCAGCTCTGTATTTTGAAATTAGTTGGGACTGTGTAGACAATTTATGTCGTTAATTGATCTTAGGCCTTGAATACATGAACAAAGAATTATGTGACACTTGAGAAAATTCATTTGACAAAAGAGCCAACGTGTGGTAACGTTAGTCTACAGTCTACTGAAAGATTCAAAATCATTTCGGATATCACGGTGGATATGGTAGGGTTATTGGAAAGCAGGGGGGAGTCAATACATAATTAATAACGCGCACTTTTGCTCGGCGAGTGAGTAGTATATTGGAAAGCAGGGGTGAGTCAATACATAATTATATAATAACGCGCACTTTTGCGCGGCGAGTGAGACTACGTACCACAGAATGTGCATTGCTGTAGGATACGAAATTGTATTTTTAACTGTGTTAGTTATGGTGGAATGATTGGATACCATGGGGTAGTCAATACAGAATGATACCACCTACGTTTGCCCCGAGGGTTAGAACACGCCCCCAGAATACTACGTTCATTTGCTACGATGGCAATAAACACGTACTTCTGCCGATGGGGTTAGAAACAAGAGCACCTAAGCTACGTTTGTTAGTAGGGAAGAAAGTTTCCAACAATAAGCTTGAATCGTAGCATGCAGATATATCCAGCTACAAGAAACATATCAAAACAAGTCGGTGCGGAGCTACTACCCCACGTATCGAACAGCTCCAGGGTGAGCACAACAGTATACAGTCAGATTTAGTACCATACCCTTGCATCAGCTAATATTTCCTAGGTGCTAGCCTTGTAGCCGGGGCGTAGCCTTGTAGCCGGGGCGTTAGAATCTTACTACTGTCTCCACCGGGGAGCGTAGAAGGCGACTAAAAGGGTGCCCCGCAGTCGGGAGTACAATCGTACTACCGTAACCCATGCGTGTCGTAAAAGGCGACTAAAAGGGCGGAGCGAAAGAGCTAGGAATCCCGTTTTCTGTGAAACGATTCCTCTAAGACGGTGGGACGAGCAAGGGGAGGAGAGGCTTGTGATGTGCCTGTTGCACTGCGGCACTCAACGTAATTAAAAAAAAAACAAAAAAAACATTGGGCTTATTTTACTTTGAATAAGTGCAAAATTAAATTCAATTAAATTAAATGCATCAGCCACCGGTTGTCCTATATAATCCTAGTGTGGCTGTGCATGCAAAAAAATTGACAATTATACATCAATAACGCAACCTATCATGTGTGGCTGAAAATTGGCCTGAAATATT
>SDVV010025630.1:0-12388 GCA_016164225.1 Gammarus roeselii | reverse complement strand
TGCTTGGGCTCTATTATTTTTCTCTGCCCTTTTTTCATGGTGATAAATTTTGAATTTGTTATTATTATATGTATCGAGGTTGGTTGAGACAAGGTGACCCAGAGAGGGGAGGTGTTCGTGGGGCCCGCGGGACTCGGGGACCCGGTGCTTCGCCTCTGATCGGTGCAAACTCCTCTTATCTTACCAGTCCCGCTTTGACAGGCATCATGACCAGCGTTGCCCTGACTGTCATACTGCTGATCACACCGCATCTTTTCTCTTGGCCCTTGGACTTGTTGGAGAGACCTTGTGGGGTTTCGGGAACCCGGGTGACTTGGAAGACCAGGAGGATTTGGGGCGATCCACTTGTACCTGTCTGGAGCCCCTTGGGACACTCTTGAGACCCTTTTGAGAAACTGTGGGACCCTTTAGAAGCCCCTCTGAATTCTGGAACCTCTGCTCCCCCCTCCCAGCTCTGTAAAACCCATACACAGAAAAATGTTTGTGAGATGCATGAGTGGAACAATCCACCATTGCAGTCCGCGGATTGCTGGCGCAGGGGGCGGGGGTCGCGTCGAGGCTGGTCGAGGTGCGTCGAGATCAGTCGAAGCGTGTTGAGGCGAGTCGAGTTGGTCGCGACGAGCCGAAACTGGCCGAAGTGATTCGAGGCAAACCGAGATGAGCTGAGGCGAGGGGTCTCGGGGGACTCGGGGAGCTTGGGAAGACCCGGGGGACATGGGTCACCCTCCGATATTCATCGGGCTCTTTTGCGACCCAAGAGACTAATGCCCCCCCCCCGCCCTATCCCCCTTGAACAATCAGTGCGAAATCAATAATCTGAGCAGTTTTTCTGCCCATGACGAACCTGCTCTTTCTTGTTCATGATTCATAATATTATAACGCTGGAGTGTTTGTGCGGGAGTTCGTGTTGGTGGTTTTGTGAGTGGGTATTTTTTCTTCAGTCTGTGCTCGCTGCGCGTGCACAGACCATACGCAGTTTCTGGGGTTTACCTGGATTGCGCAGCTATAAAACCTTATGAAACGTTGCGGATGGAGTCAATCTACTACTTAATTGTACTATAAATAAAATAGACCGCGAAGCTGTAAGCATTGTGTTGCGTTGCTGCCGGAACTGACTTTGTTCGTGTAGCCGTGAACCTTCTACCGATTTCGACGATACTATTTGAGCGCACTGGCGTATGGACATAAAACTCATGAGGTTCTTAGGGGTTGGAGGCGAGGTTTCGTTTCATCTAAGTATTTATTTTACCTAAATAAATAAACTGTATTTAAACTACTAAACCGCGTAGCTGTAAATATTGTGTTGCGTTACTGTCGGAGCTGATGTTGCCCGTGTAGCCACTGACCTTTTACTAATCTCGACGATGCTACCTGTACGCACTAGGGTGCGTACATATCACTTTATGTTTTAAAGGAATGGAAGCGTAGATCCGTTTCGAGTAAGCGTTTTTTTCTTTTGCGCACTGGCGTGCGTCTGACACTGCTAGAGTTTTCACATTTTTTTCTAACGTTGAAAGCGTTGTTTCGTTTATTCCTCGCGCACTTAGGCGTGCGAGCCTACTGGAATCAATCATCGAGCCCTACGGGGGAGCCTATTATGACTCACGTTGAGGCTCTGGTGGAAATGGGGCTCAAATCAAATCAAATCTGAGGTGGTTCGGGCACATGGAGAGGATGGACGAAGGGAGATTGATGAAAAGGGTGATGAATGCGGAGGCGAGTGGTCGCAGGCCTAGAGGTAGGCCGAAGTTTGGGTGAATGGATGATGTGAAGCAGGCGTTAGGAAGGAGAGACATGAATGTGGAAGTAGCGAGAGAGCGTGCAATGAACAGGCGTGAGTGGACAATGGTTGATTTTGACGCTGCTCCGATGTGCTTTACCGCCCTTGGCATTCCGTTGTCGGGATGGTCGTGATTGGGGGGTGGGGGGGGTAAACCAGTGAAAACTGTCGGGCCCCGCTGCTGATAACGGATCCTCGGACTGCACTCGTGACCCGGAGTGTATGTTGCGGGGTTACCGGCCGGACCCTTTAGCACAAAAGGGCGAAGTTGTGTGAGTGTATGAGGGTGTGAGGTGCGCCTTGCCGTCGGCCACCCCCCTTTCTGGGGGATGCGGCCTTGCGTCTGTATCTGTATCTGTTTTTTCTCGCATGCTGAGGTTGCGAGCCTACTGGAATCCATGATCATCGAGCCCTACGGAGGAGCCTATTATGACTCGCGTTGAGGCTCTGGTAGAAATGAGAATCAAATCGAAATCAAATTGAGTAGAACAATGAGCTATTGCAGTTCACAGATAACTGGCACAGAGGGAGAGAGTCGCGTCGAGGCTGATCGAGGTCAGTCGAAACATATTGAGACGAGTCGAGTTGGGTGCGACGAGTTGAAACTGGCCGAAACCATTCGAGACGAGCCGAGATGAACTGAAACGAGGGGACTCGAGGGACCCCGGGAGCTCAAATAACCCTCCGGGACTTATCGGGCTCTTTTTGGGACCCAAGGCACCTCTGCCTCCCCTCCACCTCGCTCCTATCCCAAAATGCTTGAGTAGAAAAATTAGTTGTTACAGTCCGCAGGATTACTGGCGCAGAACGTGTTAAGGCGAGTCGAGTTGGGCGCGACGAGTCTAGACTGGCCAAAATGAGTCGAGACAAGCCGAGATGAGCTGAGAAGAGGGGACTCTAGAAACTCGGAAAGCTCGGGGGACTTGGGTGAACCCTCTGGGACCCATCGGGCTCTTTTGGGACCCGAGGGACTTCTGCCACCCCTCACCTATACCCCTAATCAATAAGCGCGATGTCAATAATCTGAGCAGTATTTCAGCCCATGATAAACCTGCCCTTTCTTTCCTCTTCACAATCCGAAATTTTGTCACCTAAAAGAATGGTAATGCATACGTGCGAGTGTTCCTGTTTGTGATTTTGTGAATAAGTGTTTTTTCACTCTGTGCTCGGTCGCGCGTGCACGGACTATTTGTAATTTCCGTGGTTGACTTGAATCGCGTAAACCTTGTTCCAGTCTCGATGCTACCTGTGCGCCCTGGCGTGCGTACATAATACTCTTGAAGTTCTAAACGATCAAAAGCGGAGATCAGTTTCGTCTAAAAGTTTTTCTTGTGCGCACCAGTGTACGTCTGACACGACTGAAAATTTCAAATGTTCTAACTTTATCAACGATGTGTTTCTCGCAGACTGAGGCGTGCGATGACCTCCCTACGGGGGAGTCTGCATTAACTTTGCGTTGGGACTCCGGTGGAACATAGAAGCAAATAATAATAATGAGGCGTGCGATCCTACTTGAATCCATGATCGTCGAGCCCTACGGGGGAGCCTGTTATGACTCACGTTGAGGCTCTGGTGGAAATGAGACTTAAATCAAATCAAATCCGGGGGAAATGAGGCGCAAATCAAAATGAGGCCTCAGCACGAACTCGCACATCCCGGCGTTAAGCGAACAGTACTATAAAGTTTGATCTTTTTGTGGTTGAGCCTTTTCTACGACTCGATAAACTTTATTACGATTGGACCGGAGGATAAATGATTAGAATTTTACTTTTACAAAACTATTTAAAACAAAATGTACAGTTCATAACAGATATGCTAGTAAGAGAAGTGACACGGATAAAGCGGTACAACAGGAATTGAACATTATATAATGCTTGGAAGTACCGACACTGTCGACGACGAGGAATATAATCGCCTTAAATTAAATCCAATAATGGTTGAACGGTTGTCAAGAAAATGAAAGTAGTCTTCTTGTTCACGTTTGTAGTGGCGAGAAAGGCTCGAACAGGATGGGACGGGACGAAGCTCTCCTGCCGCGGATGAGCCTGACAGAAAGAAACGGAAGACGCTGTACTTACAGTCGTAGTTTTGGTCCAAATAAGGTTTAAACAATCAAAACTAACTTGTTACCAATGACCACGGCACTGGTCGACTAAAAACACACAAAGCGCAGGATGCGCTCGACGTACGGGGCTAACTACCTTGTTTGCCTACCTCTGATGGAAGCTCTCACGTTGAGGCTCTGGTGGAAATGAGGCCCAAATCAAATCAACTCAAATCTGATTGAAGCTGAATGAGCCCTGACATTTAAGGGTTCAACCTGAAATGGTAGTCTTTTCCATGGCATAACCCTTAACACAAATGGACCATTGAGGAGGTGAAATGAAGAGGGGTATTCACACTATCATTTAGTTTATTGATGTGAGTTAATATAATACAAATCAAGGTTGCAGTACCACATTAAAGATCAAATAGTGGGGGAAAGGAAAACACTGATGTGGTGAGTGATTACGTTGATTTTATCATTAGATAGACATAATCACAACCCGACTACATCGGCAGTAGTATAAAGTGATGCGAAACAGCCCTGGAAATAGGTGATGCGAAATAGCCCTGGAAATAGGTGATGCGAAATAGCCCTGGAAATAGGTGATACGAAACAGCCCTGGAAATAGGTGATACGAAACAGTCCTGGAGAAAGGGACTACATATATGCTTTGTGAAGGGATTAGATATAGGATGACTAGATCTTTGAACCTTTTATCAAATGTAATTGTTATGAAGTATGTTATTTGTTAATGTGTCCGACTCAGGCCCTGTATTTCTCGGACATTGTAGTTATATGTTAAGACATTGATCTTGTGGTCAAGTTAGTTACTGATGGTACATAGCGTTACTAGGAACGCAAGTTTTTTGTGAGTTGGCCGATGAAATTTTTAAGATATATGTTATTCGTTAGTGTGTCTGACTTAGTCACTGTACATCTCGGGCAATATAGTTATATGTTAAGACAATTACTCCTGTGGTCAAGTGAGTTACTGATGGTACATAGAGACTGCCCGGGACGGGTGGGGAAGAGGGGAGGGGTAGACCGGAGTCAGACGGTGTCTAAAACGCAAGTAGGGACGAGTGCTTTAGTTAAACCGCAAGTGGTAATTAGCTATGACAATTAGCGATTTTATGTCTGGATGTGCGGTCACACAGAGATTAGTTTTTTCCAAACGGGAAAATTTCAGTTTCCTTACGGTATCTGGTTGCTTTCATTTACGATTGCTTACGTACGGATTATATAGATGTACGTTGTTAGGTCTTGTCGATGCTGTATATGATTGCTTTGGAATATTTCGCACGGTAGGATGGCATGATATGTATTACTATGTTTGTTATTGAATGACTCATTTGAATAGAAGCAATTGTTTATACATGATATTTTATATTGTACGAATGATATTATTGATTAAATCCACTCGCTTTGTCGCATTTAATATGTATATTTTCATAGATTCGTCAGGATCCAATGTTAAGAAACAAACTGTTACAGCTACGTTCACGTAGTTTTTTCAGATGAATTTTTCTGTAGACAATGAAATAAGGTTTATTTATACATTTGTATTAATGGAATAAAATACACATTTAGGTGAACAATTTTAGGGTTTTGACACAACATTCACGCATGCTCGAACAAAAATATTACGGGTGGACAATCAATCATGGTCAACTATGTATATTTATTTGTTTACATCGAATCATTTACATTGTTTTTTTATGGGTTTCGTTCCAGTTCTTTCCAATGTATATTTATTTTCAAAGGCCTACTTTGGTAGACAATGAGACAAGTTTGTTATTACAAACTTGTCTCATTGTTACAAGCATACAAGGATTATTTACATTTTATGATCATTTAGAGGATAAAACCTGTTGAGGTACACGTACTTTCATCATTAAGTCGACTACATACGCCAAAGACGGTCTCACCCGGCTTGCGTCTCTTCCATGTTAAATCCATTTCTTCATCGATTTCATTAGCCAAGGCACATCGCTCACTCTTTTTAGTGACGGTAGGTTTATTATGAATGGATTTTTTGGGAATGTCCGGCTGGCCATAGGCAAGAGTTGTGCATGCATCGAGATAGTTGTGCTTATTCTCAAATTTACTGAGGCAGTTTTTGATAGTGCGTACAGTTTGGAGTTGGTATGCTCACGCACAAATGTTGTGTATTGTCTCAAAGTGTGTATATGTTTTCTGGTTATGTATATCTCTGTATTGTTCATGTTTGATTTTGGCTTGTGTCTGGTAATTGACACCTTTAGCAGCCGATTTGTTGCGTCTGACTCAAGCAACATGCTGTAACACTTGGGTTGTAAGCAGATGATTTCACACGGGTCGTCATCAGCTGTTTCGCGTTTCAGTAGTCCTAGCTGTCCTCTCTTGGATTCATCAAACAAGGGGTGATTTTTGGGATAGCTGGAGAAGTCCATGTATTCAGCCAGGAGTGCTTGGCGCATTCCCGCTTCAATGTCGGCCACGCCTTTGAACTGGATCAGCAACGAGTCAGTGTCCGAGAAGATGAGTGAGACGTTGTCACCGTAGCGTAGCTTCAGTGTGTCATAGAAGACGCTGTAGACTTTGCTTCTGCTTTTTCAAGCACGAAGAATCCAACTTGGAGTGGATGAACCATTCGGTTATTTTTTTTTGTTTTAGAATCATGATGACTGTTTTGGGGCCGATGGCGTAGCACGGTTTCCTTCATCGCTCGAGATTTTTCATGCATTTTATCACGGTTTGTTACCGCCATATACCGGCATTTGCCGGCATTTTATCACGGTTTGATCCCGGCATATGTCGGCATATGCTGGTATAATGTAGGCGTTTTCACGGTCGATGTCGGTATAATGTTGGCATTTACACACATTTTGCAAAAAGGTTACCATACACTGCTGGATGCATCAATACCTACGCAACCTAACCTAACATCTAGAACAACATCCCTTGCTGTTTGATACAAGATTTTTTTATGCATCAGCTTCATGGTATGTTATGTTAAAAGAAGTAATCATCCTTTCCTGAACTAACCTAACTTATGTACGGTATTCAGTCAATGTTTTACACGATGCATAATACATATCTCCACTTGACTTTACATTCTGATCTATTCTCTGCAGTTTGGATGACTTACACCTAATTATTTCTACTTCGCAATCAATCTCGAGTCATATATGTTACCAGAGAGGTTGGATTTTTTTTTTCAATCTTAGGAGACCTGATTATCTCTCCTCATGTTTCATTACCAATAATTTTGAAACAAACGTCACATATACATTTAATTTTTATTATGCAATTTAACACTTCTTATACTCGACACCCTTCCTTTACCCCATTTGATAATTCGCCATCCTTCAACGTTCGGGATTTTTTCATGCATTGTATCGTGGATTGATACCGCCATATGCCGGCATATGTCGGCATATGCGGCATATGACGGTATAATGTAGGCGTGTACACGGTTTGATCCCGCCATATGCCGGCATATGCTGGTATAATGTGGGCATATTCACGGTTTGATCCCGCTATATGCCGGCATATGCTGGTATAATGTAGGCGTATTCACGGATTGATCCCGCCATATGCCGGCATATGCTGATATAATGTAGAAGTACTCACGGATTGATCCCGCCATATGGCGGCATATGCTGGTATAATGTAGGCGTATTCACGGTCGATGTCGGTATAATGTTGGCATTTACACACATTTTTGTATAAGGGTTTCCATACACTTCCGGATGCATTAATACCTACGCAACCTAACCTAACATCTAGAACAACATCCCTTTCTGATGTTACAAGATATTTAATAGGCATCAGCTTCATGGTATGTTATGTTAAAAGAAGTAATCATCCTATCCTAGACTAACCTAACTTATGTACGGTATGCAGTCAATGTTTTACACGATGCCCAATACATATCTCCACTTGACTATACATTTTGATCTATCCTTTGCAGTTTTGATAGCTTACACCTTTTTTTTCTACTTCGCAATCAATCTCGAGTCATATATGTTACCAGAGAGGTCGGATTTTTTTTCAATCTTAGGAGACATGATTCTCTCTCCTCTTGTTTACTTTTTTAATTGCAATTTTACACTTTTATTATGCAATTTTACACTTCTTATCCTTGACATCCTTTCATTACCTCATTTGATAATTCGGTTTCCTTCAACGTTCGAGATTTTTCATGCATTTTATTTTGGTTTGATACCTTCATATGCCGGTATAATGTAGCTGTATTCACGGGTGACCCCGCCATATGCCGGCATATGCTGGTATAATGTAAGCGTATTCACGGTCGATGTCGGTATAATGTCGGCATTTACACACATTTTTGCGAAAGGGGGACCATACACTGCCAGGTACATTAATACCTATGCAACCTAACCTAACTCCACTTTTCTCTACATTTTGATCAATCCTTTGCAGTTTAATACACACATCCAATTCTGATCTGGTAAATGATCAAAAACCTAACATAACATAACTTATGTACGGTATTCAGTCATTGATTTTGACGATGCATAATACATATCTCCACTTATCTCTACATTTTTGATCAATCCTTTGCAGTATGATACACACATCCAAACATGAACTTGTAAATCATCAAAAAACTAACCTAACCTGACTTATGTACAATATTCAGTCACTGTTTAATTCAATGCATAACAAATATCTCCACTTGACTCTACATTTTTGTTCTAACCTCTGCAGCTTTGATAACTTACACCTAATTATTTCTACTTCGCATACATTCTCGACTCATATATGTTACCAGAGAGGTCAGATTTATCAATCTTAAATGGAACGAATGTTACAAGTAATTCATATTTGTTTCCTTCATCATACAAACGGGTGGTCTTCATCTCATAATACGTCTACCACATTTTTCGTCATTATCTCCTGACACTTCATCCTCTGACGATTTGCACAGTTATTCTACCTTTTTTCTTTCCAATATTTTCTTCATACTCTTCACGATGACAGCGATTCAAATGTCTCCACACGTTACTCGTGGATTTATGTTCATTCAATTTTATTTCTTTCTGGTAATGTTTACAGACCCCCATCACCCCATTACTTCCACAACAGAATCCTAATATTGACTGAGTATTTTTCTCATCGGACTCTGATTTATGTCCCCCCAATCTGTCACACATATACAGCATTTACCCTGAGAGGTTTATGGGTAGCGTTGCACCCCTTGAAATATATTCTCCTGCCGACTTCAACAATTTCGATGATACCTCCGTCTGACACAATGTATGCATTTCATCGCTTATCCTTCGAGTTTTTAGGAAAGCATAAACAATTTAATTTAGGATTTTTCATAGTTTTATTGTTTTTTATCAGCAGTAAAAACAGATCTTGCTGGATTCATCAATGTTTATGCATTCTTTTATCAACATGGTGCGTACATACAACCGTACCCATCATCACTTTGTAGCAGTCTCCTCTGAAATTCCTTCATATAGTCCACCATATCTTTGATATGAATACGGAATCCTACTCTATCCCCGTATCTCCATAAATGTAGATCCTCGCATTTCCATAAATGTTTTTCTTCTGCTTCTGTGCGAACTTTAATTATTCGAATTTCATCCAATTCAATGTACCTCCTATCTTTATCCAAAAGACCGGCAAATGCCGGCATATACCGAGATATGCCGGCATATGGCAGTATCAATCCGTGATAAAATACATGAAAAAATCCCGAACGTTGGAGGATACCGAATTATCAAATGGGGTAAAGGAAGGGTGTCGAGTATAAGAAGTGTAAAATTGCATAATAAAAATTAAATGTATATATGAATTTGTTTTAAAATTATTGGTAATGAAACATGAGAAGAGAGAATCATGTCTCCTAAGATTGAAAAAGAAAATCCGACCTCTCTGGTAACATATATGACTCGAGATTGATTGCGAAGTAGAAATAATTAGGTGTAATTCATCAAAACTGCAGAGGATAGATCAAAATGTAGAGTCAAGTGGAGATATGTATTATGCATTGTATAAAACATTTACTGAATACCGTACATAATTTAGGTTAGTTCAGGAAAGGATGATTACTCCTATTAACAGAACATACCATGAAGCTGATGCACATAAAAAATCGACTTAATGATGAAAGTACGTGTACCTCAACAGGTTTTATCCTCTAAATGATCATAAAATGTCAATAATCCTTGTATGCTGTTATGTATATGAAAATAAATAAATTATAATAACAAACTTGTCTCATTGTCCACCAAAATAGGCCTTTGAAAAATATGCATTGGAAAGAACTGTAACGAAACCCATTAAAAAAAAATGTAAATGATTCTATGTAAACAAATAAATATATATAATTAACCATGATTGATTTTCCACCTGTAATATTTTTTTCGAACTTGCGTGAATGTTGTGACAAAACCCTAAAATTGTTCACCTAAATGTGTATTTTATTCCATTAATACAAATGTATAAATAAACCTTATTTCATTGTCTACAGAAAAATTCATCTGAAACAACTACGTGAACGTAGCTGTAACTGTTTGTTTCTTAACATTGGATCCTGACGAATCTATGAAAATATATACATTAAATGCGACAAAGCGAGTGGATTTAATCAATAATATCATTTGTACAATATAAAATATCATGTATAAACAATGGCTTCTACTGAAATGAGTCATTCAATAACGAACATAGTAATATATATCATGCCATCCTACCGTGCGAAATATTCCAAAACAGACATATACAGCATTGACAAGACCTAATAACGTACATCTATATAATCCGTACGTAAGCAATCGTAAATGAAAGCAACCGTAAGGAAACTGAAATTTTCCCGTTTGGAAAAAACTAATCTTTGTGTGACCGCACATCCAGACATAAAATCGCTAATTGTCATAGCTAATTACCACTTGCGGTTTAACTAAAGCACTCGTCCCTACTTGCGTTTTAGACACCGTCTGACTCCGGTCTACCCCTCCCCTCTTCCCCACCCGTCCCGGGCAGTCTCTATGTACCATCAGTAACTCACTTGACCACAGGAGTAATTGTCTTAACATATAACTATATTGCCCGAGATATACAGCGACTAAATCAGACACACTAACAAATAACATATATCCTAACAAATACATCGGCCAACTCACAAAAAACTTGCGTTCTTAGTAACGCTATGTACCATCAGTAACTAACTTGACCACAAGATCAATGTCTTAACATATAACTACAACGTCCGAGATATACAGCGACTAAGTCAGACACACTAACAAATAACATACATCCTAACAAATACTTCGACCGACTCACAAAAAACATGCGTTCTTGGTATCTCTATGAACCATCAGTAACTAACTTGATCACAAGATCAATTTGTCTTAACATACAACTACAATGTTCAAGAAATACAGGGCCTGAGTCGGACACATTAACAAATAACATACTTCATAACAATTAAATTCGATAAAAGGTTCAAAGATCTAGTCATCCTATATCTAATTCCTTCACAAAGCATATATGTAATCCCTTTCTCCAGGGCTGTTTTGTATCACCTTCGGGGTGGATGGACGATTATTCATTTTATAGATCATTAACACTTTATTTTAGTATTTTATTATTTCTTCTTGCTTGGGCTCTATTATTTTTCTCTGCCTTTTTTTCATGGTGATAATTTTTGAATTTGTTAGTACATTATAAGTATCGAGGTTGGTAGAGGCAAGGTGACCCCAGGGAGGGGAGGTTTTCGTGGGACCCGCGGGACTCGGGGACCCGAGGTTTCGGGAACCCGGGGGACTTGGGAGACCAGGTGGATTTGGAGGGATCCACTTGGACCTTTCTGGGGCCCCTTGGGACACCCTTGAGACCCTTTAGAACCCTTTTGAGAAACTGTGGGACCCTTTAGAAGCCCCTCCGAATCCTGGAACCTCTGCTCCCCCTCACAGCGCTGTAAAACCCATACACAGAAAAATGTTTGTGAGATGCATAAGTAGGACAATTAACCTTTACAGTCCGCGGATTGCTGGCGCAGAGGGCGAGGGTTACGTCGAGGCTGATCGAGGTGCGTCGAGATCAGTCGAAACATGTTGAGGCGAGTCGAGTTGGTCGCGACGAGCCGAGACTGGTTGAAATGATTCGAGACAAACCGAGATGAGCTGAGGCGAGGGGTTTCGAGGGTCTCGATGAGCTCTGGAAGACCCGGAGGACATGGGTCACCCTCCGGGATTTATCGAGCTCTTTTGCCACCCAAGGGACCAATGCCCCCCCGCCCTATCCCCTTAAACAATCAGTGCGAAATCAATAATCTGAGCAATTTTTCTGCCCATGATGAACCTGCTCTGACTTTATTTTTCATGATCCACACTATTATAACGCTGGAGTATTTGTGCGGAAGTTCGTGTTTGTGATTTTGTGAATGGGTATTTTTTCTTCAGTCTGTGCTCGCTCGCGCGTGCACGGACCATATGCAGTTTCTGGGGTTGACCTGGACTGCGCAGCTATAAAACCTTGTGACGCGTTGCGGTTGGAGTCCATCTAATCCGTGAAGCCATAGACCTTGTACCAATTTC
>SDVV010025629.1:0-12389 GCA_016164225.1 Gammarus roeselii | reverse complement strand
GGGTGGATGCAGGAAGAGAATGCTATTGTGTGGATGCAGGAAGAGAGTCATATTTTTGTGGATGAAGGAAGAGAGTGCTCTTGGGGGGATGCAGGAAGAGAGTGCTCATGGGGGGATGCAGGAAGAGAGTGTTATTGGGTGGGTGCAGGAAGAGAGTGCCATTGAGTGGATGCAGGAAGAGAGTGCTATTGGGTGGATGCAGGAAGAGAGTGCTATTGGGTGGATGCAGGAAGAGAGTGCTATTGGGTGGATGCAGGAAGAGAGTGATATTGGGTGGGTGCAGGAAGAGTGTGCTATTGGGTGGATGCAGGAAGAGAGTGCTATTGGGTGGATGCAGGAAGAGAGCGCTATTGGGCGGATGCAGGAAGAGAGTGCTATTGGGTGGATGCAGGAAGAGAGTGCTATTGGGTGGATGCAGGAAGAGAGTGCTATTGGGTGAATGCAGGAAGAGAGTGCTATTGGGTGGATGCAGGAAGAGAGTGCTATTGGGTGGATGCAGGAAGAGAGTGCTATTGGGTGGATGCAGGAAGAGAGTGCTATTGGGTGGATGCAGAAAGAGAGTGCTATTGGGTGGATGCAGAAAGAGAGTGCTATTGGGTGGATGCAGGAAGAGAGTGCTATTGGGTGGATGCAGGAAGAGAGTGCTATTGGGTGGATGCAGGAAGAGAGTGCTATTGGGTGGGACGAGTAACTGGAGGGTCTTTTCCTCCATGTGTTGTAAATTCCGGGAAATTATAGTTGTGTAATACATGAATACATTTTAGTCCGCATCGAAAAAGGAGAACCCGTGTGCTGTTCATGTTGCGATGGTTGCAAAATAATTGCTTTACGATTTTTATTAACGTATTGTTTTAATCATTGGTTCAGAATAAACAAGCAACTATTTGTATAATGACACATTATCAAAACTGTTAGGGCAATACGAACATCAATTATGCCATTAAATTAACCAATAATTGAACAAGTGGAACATCAATTGTCTAGTAAACGTTGCTCAGCGAACATATGCTCAATATACTCACACAACATGCAACCTAAAATCATCAACTTAATCATGTCCTCGGCTTGCTGCGTACAATCGCGAAGACGAATCGTAACGATACTCTGCAAGCACTAGCGAAATAACTGTAGATTAGCCTAAGTCAAAATCCACGTATCTTTGGAAGGCCCGTCACCACATTCCAATTCAATGCAGATAATCTTAACCAACTTCTCGGTATCTACACCAGAACCAACTTCACTTTTCCTTTCAACCAACTCATGAGTCCCCAGCTCCCGTGGCTGTCTTTACAACCACACAAACAAGCGCCTATTACTCACTCAATAACAAAGGCTCAGGACGAAAGAAGGCCTACTAAGAGGCAGTGGCGACCACTTCATCACGGAGAGGGCACTGCGCATGGGAGCCAGTCATCAGCACGGGTTTGGAGTCGATTTTGACTCGGGCTTAGAGTAGGCCTCGACTCTGGCTTGGAGTATTTGATCTTCATTTAAAGAGGTGATTTCTATGGAAGATTGAAGTGGGTATTTACAAGGGTTTGGAGTGGTGCTCTATTAGCGGGTTCGATGTGATTCACGTTAGACCATTATGTGGGTTTGAAGTGAATCTTCATGCGGGTTTGAAGAGGGCCGTTATGCGGGTTTGAAGTGAATATTTACTTGGGTTTGAAGAGGATCTTTACGCGGGTTTGGAGGGAGGCTTTGTACTTATCTTCGAAATGGGTCTTACAAGGAAACCTCAACCGTGATGGATAAGGGGACGCTCCTAGGCTCAAGTTACAAAGGAGGAGGTCACGGGAGACCGGGGAATGGTGCTGGCTGCAGGACAGGAACGAGGCAAGACGGTGAGGCACTGCACAGGAACTGTTCTGAGGGACTGTGGGAGGAGAGCTAGGATACATGATGGAGATACGGATGGAGGAGAAAATGGGGAATCAGCGGTGCAGGACAATACACTCTATAATAGTATTACTGTTTTTTCAATACTCTTTCTGGGTTCTTCAATACTCTTACTGTGTTCTTTAATACTCTAACTGAGTTCTTTAATACTCTTACTGAGTTCTTTAATACTCTCACTTGGTATTTAAATACTCCTACTGGATTCTTAAATATTTTTATTCGGTTCTATAAAACCCGTACTGTTTTTTTTATTAATCTTACTGGACTCTTCAATACTCTTACAGGGTATTTTAATACTCTTCCTTCGTTCTTCAATAATCTTACTGGTTACTCTATTACTCTTACTGGGTTCTTCAATACACTTACTGAGCTCTTCGATACTCTTACAGGGTATTTTAATACTCTTTCTATGTTCTCTAATACTCTTACTGTGTTTTTTAAAACTCTCACAGGGTTCTTCAATTTTCTTACTAGACTCTGTAACACCCTAACTGATTTTTTAATACCCTGTAACACCCTTACTGTTTTTTTAATACTCTTTCTGGGTTCTTCAATACTCTTACTGTGTTCTTTAATACTCTTACTGAGTTCTTTAATACTCTTACTGAGTTCTTTAATACTCTCACTTGGTATTTAAATACTCCTACTAGATTCTTAAATGTTTTTATTCGGTTCTATAAAACCCCTACTGTTTTTTTTAATAATCTTACTGGACTCTTCAATACTCTTACAGGGTATTTTAATACTCTTCCTTCGTTCTTCAATAATCTTACTGGTTACTCTATTACTCTTACTGGGTTTTTCAATACACTTACTGAGCTCTTCGATACTCTTACAGGGTATTTGAATACTCTTTGTATGTTCTCTAATACTCTTACTGTGTTTTTTAAAACTCTCACAGGGTTCTTCAATTTTCTTACTAGACTCTGTAACACCCTTGCTGTGTTCTACAATTTGACACTCATACTGGGTTCTTTTTCCAATTACTAAGACAATAGTGGCTCATGAAAATAGCACAGAACAGCAGCACGCAATGTACCGATACTGCTGAAAAAAGTATCTAAAATGCTAGGTATGATATCACGCACTATCTCGTACGAGAGTGGAAACAGTAAGCTATAATTGTACAGGGCATTTGTTAGACCGCATCTCGCGTACTCAGTCCAATTCTGGTCTCCATGTCTCAGGAAAGACGTTGTTCAATCAGAGGAGGTTCAACGTAGAGCTACCAAACTAATCCCTTCGTTCACAAAAAAACGTACGAAGACAGACTTCGCGAACTCTCTCATTACTCGCTTGAGAAATGTCGAGCCTCATTTCGCATAATCGATCACTCTGTAGGCAACCTGTACGCGTATAGAGTGATCGAGGGTTGCAACAAACATCCAACGGATGTTGTGAACCGCGATACAATCAAAACTTTCACATCACGGTTCGACAATTTCAATCAGAATCGCAGCTTATTAGCTTCCTGGTGTAGCACGCTTCATTAGCAGCAGCACACTCGCTAACAGAAATAAAGGTGTCAGCCTGCGTTGACAACCTTTCAGTTAAGAGAGTGCCCGGCAGTGGCTCTAGTACTTACTCGTGGCAAAACGGTGTCTAAATACAGCGATGACACTGTCAGCAGTGTAACGAGGAATGAAACTGAGACAATCTCGTTGGTAGGTGATTTACTTTTCAGTGGCTGATTTCAGTTGTTTCAAGTATCATCGTCAAATTTATTTTTATTTCCGACTAGAACATTTCTCTTTGTTGACCCTAGTCTGGGCCACAAGACCTGTTGTTGTCTTCTAACACATATAAACACATGCAAACACTGGGGATGGGCTTGTTATAAATTACGTGATTGATGTAGAAGTTGGGGTGGGGTTAAAATATGATACTAAGCTGAAGGAGCTGATTGTAGATTGAGAGGTACTATGATAGGGGAAGGTTAAGAGAAGAGAGTGTGATAGGTGTGAACAATCATGGAGTGTGAACAATAATAGAGTGTGAACAATAATTAAGGCAAGAATGTGTGATTCGTGTAAACAATAATAAATATGCGACGGTAGATCTCAAGGAGGGTATCTGGATAAAATTTACCAAAGAGGGGTGACGTGGTGACGAGACGGTGGGGTGTGGGAGACGGTGGGGTGTGTGAGACGGTGGGGTGTGGGAAATGGTGGGTTGTGTGAGACGGTGGGGCGTGGGGTATACGATCTTCGAGATGCAGTAGAGGGGATCAAACAGAAAACAAAATGATAAAAAAACGACGGTCAAGTGACAAGTGTGTTAAGTATTGGAGAGGAATTATATGAGCAGGGCAAAGATGTGGAAAGATGGTGAGGCGGTGATATGTTGAGAATAAATTTAGTAGGAGGAAATTTTGAAGATGTCAAAATCACTCAGAGGTAATTGCACAGGCTATAGACCGATGAAAAAAAAATAGCCAACATATCAAAATATTGGGTTTGTTGGCGTCAAACTAACAACGAATATAAAAATGAATGATTTAGGCAAAGGTCCAAATCGGTGAGGGGAGGGAAAACAGGGGTGGCATGTTTACGACGGAAATATGCAGCCTCGAAAGTGTTTAGGCGCTGGAGAGTTTTGAACGGAATGTGTTTAGGCTGGAAAGCTATTACCTGCGAATGTCTTACCCTGGAAAATATAGGATGGAATGTTGATACGACGGAAAACGTTCACGATCGAATTTCAACACGCTGGGAAGCATTTTTAAATTCTTTATTTAGAACCGAAAGTGCTTATCACGGAATTTCTTAGGACCGAAAGTGTTTACGCTGGAATTATTTTGCCTCAAAAATTTTATGATGGAAACAATACTAGCTGGAAACTACTCCAAATCATCTGAAACCTTTATGTATAGGATCGAATAGTTTGGCCCAGAAATGGTTTTGAACGAAAAGTGTTTAGGACGGAAAAATCTACGATGGAATTTACTTTCCCTAAAAGTTGTCGTTGGATGGTATATTTTTAGCTGTAACCTAACCTAACCAAACCTAAATAACCTAGCCTTACAAGAAATAAGAATCTATATTTTTTTCATCGTTCATATACCCAAATAAAATAATTTCCAGCGTAAACACTTCCCGTTCTAAATAGATTCCGCCCAAAAAAAATTCCGGCTGAGATACATTCGACCGAGTCGAGTTGTCCACTACAGTCGATTTGATCGTAAGCACTTCCAGCGAAAAAAATACGTCGTAAATAGTTTCTATCCTGAATAATTCGATGCTATCAACTTTCCATTCTAAGCCCTTTCGCCCCAATTCCCTTTCTGAGCAAAAACGTTTCATGCCAATGAACAATATGATCAATCTTCTTTCCAGGCTACAGGTTTTATATTGAAAATCTTTCGTTCGTAAACACTTTCGATCGAAAACAGTTTCCAGCTAAAATGAATCCGTAGAATTGTTTCCGTATGCAACACTTTCTGGACTAAATAATTCCAGCGTAAATACCCTGTCCATATTTTTAGCTGTCCTTTTACCTAGCCGAATCTAACCTTACCTAACCTTACCTTACAAAAAAGAAGTATAGTGTTTTTTTTCATCGTCCATATGCCCAAATAAAATCATTTCCAGCGTAAACACTTTCCGTTCTAAACAGATTCCGCCCAAAACATCTCCCGGCTGAAATACATTCGACTGAATCGAGTTGCCCACAACAGACGATTCAATCGTAAGCACTTCCAGCGAAAAAAAAATCCGACGTAAATAATTCCTATCCTAAATAATTCGATGCTATCAACTTTCCATCCTAAACCCTTTCGCCCCAATTCCCTTTCTGAGCAAAAACGTTTCATGCCAATGAACAATACGTTCAATCTTTTTTCCAGGCTGCAGGTTCTTCTTTGTAACACTTTCGACCGAGAACAGTTTCCAGCTAAAATGAATCCGTAGAATTGTTTCCGTCGTAAACACTTTCTGGGCTAAATAATTCCAGCGTCAATACCCTGCCCGGAAAACAGTACATAGAGTCAATTGTAAAGGGAGTTGATAGTAGAAGATCACGCATAACATGGCATCGAATCATTGCAACATCTCTGCTAAAATAATCGGAATAGTCTCGGGTGTAGGACAACCTCGATGCACATTCGTGCACCAAACATGATAAGGTGCATGCCTTGGACACTTGCGTAGCATTGATCTAAGTTACGAGATCAATAATTTCCAGTATTTTCTTATAGATACGGAGATGCATCTCCTAGGTAAAGTACTTGTGCACTTTGGGCCCTTTCTCATTGTCATTACGGTGCTGTCTCCCCATCTTGAATCCTACTTCATCATTATACATATTTTGTTTTCACTGTAGAGTTCACCATGCTATCCCTCATTCCTCACTAAATCCATCCGTTCTCATCCATCCTTTAGTCCTTACTACAGCCCTCAGTCTCCACTCCGTCCCTCAGTCCTCACTACAACCCTCAGTTCTCACTTTGTCCCGTAGTTTGGAATTCATAATTCAGTTCTTATTCCGTCCCTCAGTCTTCACTCCATCCGTCAGTCCTCGCCACATCCCTCAGTTCTCACGACATCCCTCAGTCCTCCTTCATCCCTCAGTCTCCATCCCCTTGTTCTGTCATGAAGCAACTTGGCTAAAGAGATCGCTCCTCAGACGCCCTCTGGAAGTCGGTCTGGAAAGACGCTCGCAGAATCTCAATTGGAGACTCTAGAACACGCTAACATAATCCCGCTAGTGACCTAGGTAAGAATAACATGTAAATGGTTTTTGGAGTTAGATCATCGTGCCTTTCGCCCCGGCAATTGTTTCTCGGAGATGCCAGAGAGACGGGAACCTGTCAGCGAGGGCTAGAAAGAGTGGAAAGCAATGGAATTGAGTGACAGGAGATGGGATAGAGTGCTGAGTGGAGTGAGTGGAACTTTACTTGCAGAAGTTGGCTTAGAGTCATGCGAGGGCATGCTGCCTGCAAGTGCTGCTACTTACTTACTTACTTGGACGGTCTTCGCTGTACACAGCTGGTTGCAGCGTAGCTACCACCTGACCCACAGCTTGCAGAGGCATCAGCAATTGTATGTTGCTGCCACATTCGTCAGTCAGATCCTGGTTCAACGATGCGGTGGAGTGAAGAGTTGCCTCTATTCCACGCTTCACTTCCTTCTGCTGGAAATAAAAAGCCAAAAAGAAGTATAAGGCATCAATTTATTTTTTTGTGAAATTTCTAATCTTTATACATACTAGAGTGCAGTTTGAATGTTTCGAGAAATAATTTTTCTGAAAAACATTATATCTGAATGAAACAAACGAAGGCTGACTGAAATTGTTAAAATATACCAAGAAATTCTGAAACACTTACGACAAGTGATACGAAATGGATCATGGTAGAGAAGATCCGAATGCAAGCCCCGAGGATCCTTGTTACCTCGCTTAGTTACATTTCTAGGCTTGAGAAGGCGATACAAACTCTCAGCCGTTCAAATGTCCCGACGCACAATTTAAACCTGTAAAAAACTTTTCCCTTTAAGTCGTTTCTTTGACGAGACCGGACATGCATTAAATGTTCATATACAAATCGATAGCACAGAAATGCCCGAATTTACTTCAATCCTCTGTGCTGGCCCCATTACATTCCATAACCAGTTGTGATACAGGAATAGGAACGCAAGCAATTTCTTGCTGCCGAAAAGCCCTTCCGCTCTCCAATGAGGAAGATGAAGAGAGAAATCTGCTGAAAAATAGGGTACCAATTAGAATGAAGAAGCAATCAATCTATTCACGAGAATAAGTATAAGCGAGTCAACTAAATGATATTGTGCTCTGCTAATAACGAGAAAAAAAAACTCGTGGGAGGGAGAAATAAACATAAATAAAAATACGAATTAAAATGGATTTGTGACGGCACTGAAATTATGCCCTCGTCGAAGTCTCATATGCTTTTTTCAATCTTCTCGTCGCATGGCACAAGTTCATCTCAACCAATACCTTGGAAACAACTCACAACAACAAATTGAATTTACACTCATCTCAGGCATTGCATCTGTACTTTATTAATAAGACGGTGAGGTGTTCAAAATATTTTCCACACAACTGAACACTCACTCATTTAAAATACAAATCAGATGGCATGCTACGTCAACATTTTGTTAAGTTGACTAAAGAAAGATTCATCTTGAAAAGGTTTAGTTGCAAGAGCATTAAATAACATCCCCACACTCAGAAGCATGGTAATTTAAACCTTATTAAACCATGATTTACTGATCTCTGAAGCCTGCTATCAGTGCCCCGAATAAAATTCATGTCCCCTCACTCATTGCGCCTCTACTCACCTCGAATGTCTAGCATATCATAGTTCGTGCCCCTCTACTTACGCACCTCTATTATCAGATTACCTTATCCCTTCAACCTTCAATTTCCTCAATACCCTCTTGCCCGCTCCATCAACACCCTCACACACGTTCTTGCCCGCTCCATCAACACCCTCACACAAGTTCTTGCCCGCTCCATCAACACCCTCACACACGTTCTTGCCCGCTCCATCAACACCCTCACACACGTTCTTGCCAGCTCCGTCAACACCCTCACATACCACCATGCCCTCTTTTTCAACACTATAACACACTTTCTGCTCCTTCCTCAGCACATTCACACATATCCTTACTTCTCCCTCAACACCCTCACACCCCTCCATACCTCCTCCCTCACCACCCTCACACACCTCCACACCCCCTCCCTCAACATCCTCCCACACCTCCTTGCCCCCTCCCTCAACACCCTCACACACATCCTTGCCTCCTTTCGCAATACTCTCGCACATATCCTTGCCCTCACACACCTATCTCCGTCAACACCTCAACGCTCCACCAGGCTCCTATCTACACTCCCCTTCTTTGTCAACACGGTTACATTACTCGATGCAACTGTACCCTGCATGTAATGTGTATTATAGAGTTAAGAAACTATTTGTAAAACACCATAATACCACAAGGTTTCTCGTGAATAAACGTTTTTTTTAGTACTATTATTGTTTCACACCTGCCTACCAACTTCCCTCGGCCCATCCGCCATACACACCTCTATTCCTCCTCTCCTTCACTACCCTCCTGTCACCCTTCCAGTCTTCCAGGCTCCAGCCTCTGGGTGCCCAGCTGGAGCCCTTACAGCCCCTAATGATGTGTTCACGACCCCGGCTGCCGATCGTTACTCTAATTATTTTATTAGAGGGGGCCTCTCGCCACATCATGGGAGGGGGATAGTTCAGTGACATTGCTCTTAGGGAGCACCTTCGGTGCATCCTACTTTGTGCACCAGCAGGTGGCATAACGGTGGTCTCTGAAGAGACTTTCGTGAAAAATTGATTGTTGTAGGGCCGCGGCTATATATACCTGACTCCAAGTGAGGCTCGATCTCGTAGTAGTATAAGGCCTGCCTATAAGAGCAATGGGCGGTAAAAAACCCACCGGCGCAAGCTGCGATTTAGCCTCCAGTGGTTGGGCGACAACGGAAAGGCTACGCATACCTTTGACTATAAGTCAGAAATGCTCTACTTTATCAAAGTTTTTACTTACAGTAATCTAACTACGATCGAGGTTACATTTATTATCGAAAATACGCTAGCCTATAAGAGTATATTGTTCTTGTATATGTACAGTGATCTAACTGTAAAAAAAATAATATATTTTTAAGTGCACGGTTTTGATCTATGACAAATGATGTCTCAATATCAATAGATAATTTGTCTGATTGCACTCCGTAGGGGAATAAAGCGTCCTCTAAATTTATGAGGGTGGAGGTTAAGTCAGGTGTAGAAAGAAGGGTGCTTGGAGTGCTTACCTGCGAGGTACCGAGAGAAGTGAGAAGTGGGACCGTTTTCGTATTAGTCTGATTGTTAGTCTTATTTGAGTGCATCAAGAGTTTTGGAGGTCAATACAACGCAGTGCTACTGAGTGACCGAATTGAGAGAGATGGAGACGAAGATGGTGAGAATGTGTGATGGAAGTAATCGCTCCAGAAAGGAGAGTGAAGAGAACCTGATAGGTTAATTTGGATATTTTTATTATTATTATTAAATTATTTATTTCCATCATCTGGCAATGGGTTTCCAATTTTTTAAATATTACACATAAAACTTTATTGACATAAACACTATTTGAATTAACGTAAACGAAAATTCAATTTGAATTCGCCGCCGGTTCTGATTTCATGCAACAGATTATAAATTATAATATTATAATCAATGATCAACAGCCAAAGTCTTATTTGAGGTAAGAATCAGGAATGCCTGGCTCGAAATACATGGGGTGGGGCGATCACGAATGCATGGGGTTGGGAAAATTACGAAATACATAGGATTGGGAAAACCGCCAACACATGGGCTAAGAAATCCTGAGACCATGCGGTTGGGAAATCAAAATGCGCTAACATATTGTGAAGATGTGGTAAAACATGAATAATAAAAGGTTGAATAGATGACATGAAATATACATAAAATATATTCATAACACTGGATATTCATATTTCGTGACGAATTGCGATAACATATTGTAAGTATAGTTAGAAAACATTGTATGAATAATGAAGTGGTAAATAGGCGACATAAGTTATTCATAAAATATATGCATAGCACTGAATATATACACGTCATGACCGCTAGGAAATGATTAAATGATTGACAATCAGAATAATTCGATACTGGAGTACAGAAATCGAATTTAATATACTCATGTTATAGAAGAGGAAGCACAATATTAGCTTATATGACAATGAGTGTATCTTCAAAAATGGTACGGTAAATGGTAGAAATGATCCAATAAATTATATTCTCATCGAGTTGGCCTCTGTCAAAGGCGGAAGCTACCTATCGTTCCTCGAAAGTTCAATTTGAATTCGTCACATCTCATCTTTAGGGGCCTCCGGTTTGGATTACATGGAGCGAAATATTGCTTACAATAGTATCATCTGTGCAGATACAGAAAATGTCTATTTTGACAAAATAATTCCAACTACATAGCGTTGGGAAAACCAGTGACACGCGTTGTTGGAAAATAAGTAATATGTCGGGTGGATAAATAACAAAATACATGGGTGTGGAAAATAAGAAGTACATGGGGTGGGAAATCACTCATGCATGTAGTTAGAGTCCCGAGAACAAGGGGTTGGGACATCAAAATGTGCTAACATATTATAATGAGTAGTCTAAATTATTGTTCGATGACAAAGATGTGGATAGACAACATGAATTATACAGAAAATATGAATGCAATACAGGGTTGGGAAATCGAAAAGCGTCAACATATGGTAAAGATGGGTCTAAATCATTGTATTAATAATGAAGGGGTGAATAGGCGACATAAGTTGTACAAAAAAAGTTATGCATGAAATACATTCCAAACAACTAAATATTCAATATACACACTTCAAGACAGCTAGGAAATGATTAAATTAAATGCTGGAGTACACAAGTCGGATGAATATACTTCTGTTATAGGAGACAAAGCAAAATGTTAGCTTACAAGACAATGATTGTATCATCAAAAATGTTACGGTAATTGTTAGAAATAATTCAATGAATTATATTAAAATCGAGTTAACCTCTGTCATAGTTAAAATCTGCCTAGCGTTCCTCGAAAAGACTGAGTTTGTATTTTAATTGTACATCTCAACCAACACCTAAGGTAATTTGCAAAGACAATTGTGATCGGTAGCAACATAGAAAATATATGTATCGTCAGAGTATAAACAATTAGATGGTGTCTCAATGTTGAGAGTTATGGTGGTGGTGGTTTCGGACATGCCCAAGAACAGAATGAATTTTCTGGTTAATGGTATTATGCATTTAGCTTGTGTTTGTGGGCAAAGTTACGGTTTTGAATTGATCGGTCAACAGATGTTCATTAAGTCTATTCTTGAAGGACTTGTTGGATTCAAGATTCTTGAGGCTTGTTGGGAGGTTGTTCCAAGATTTTGGTCCATTGATCGAAAAAAATCGACAGGCAGTTTTTGTTTTCCTGTGTTCAACGTGCAGAGTATCATTATTTCTTGTTAATCGATTGTTCTTCCCACCTCGAGAGTAAATGAGTCTTTGGCTGCCGGGTGAATGTTTTTCTAGAAGATCTTTATGAATTCTGATCGACTCATGGAGTGCCAGTTTGTTGTCGATATTAAGCCACTGTAATTTTTCGAGGAGAGGAATTGAAAGACAGTAGTTAATGTGCGAAAATAATAAAGCGCGGACAATCATTAATCTTGATTTGAAATCCAATTCTTTTTTTTGCGGAGCTTAGGAAGGCCCGCCATTATGACGCAACAGAGTAGACCAGTTAAAGCTGTCAGACCTCACACCAGACCAGGAGTCGAGGTTACGTGGTCTTGGCCAGACGCTTTAGTGCTAAAGAGCTAATGTATAGTATATGTATGAGTGCATGCGAAGAGTGTAAAGTGTGTTTTGCCGTCACCCATTCCCTATCTGGTTGATTCGTCTTTGCGTCTGTACTAGTAACTTTATTTCTGAAAATTAATCGAAGGCA
>SDVV010025628.1:0-12389 GCA_016164225.1 Gammarus roeselii | reverse complement strand
ATGATATATATTACTTCGTTTGTTATTGAATGACTCATTTGAATAGAAGTCATTGTTTTTACATGATATTTTATACTGCGCGATGGATATTATTGATTAAATTCACTCGCTTTGTCGCATTTTTCAGAGATTCGTCAGGATCCAATGTTAAAAACAAACAGTTGCAGATACGTTCACGTAGTTTTTCAGCTGATTTTTTTTCTGTAGACAATGAAACAAGGTTTATTTATACATATATATTAATGGATTTAAATACACATTTAGGTGAACAATTTTACGGTTTTGGCATAACATTCACGCGTATTCGAAAACATATTACAGGTGGGCAATCAATCATGGTCAATTATATATATTTATTTCATTTACATAGAATCATTTACATCATTTTTATGGGTTGCGTTACAGTTCTTTCCAATGCATATTTTTCAATGCCTATTTAGGTGGACAATGAGAAAAGTTTATTATTATAATTTTTATATTTTTAAATGCATAACTGCATGCAAGGATTATTTATATTTTTATGAACATTCAGAGGATAAAACCTGTTGAGGTACACGTACTTTCATCATAAAGTCGAGTACATACGCTAAAGACGGTCTCACCCGGCTTGCGTCTCTTCCATGTTAAATCCATTTCTTCGTCGATTTCATTAGCCAAGGCACATCGCTTCCTCTTTTTAGTGACGGTAGGTTTATTTCAATGTTTTTTTGGGGGAATGTCCGGGTGGCCATAGGCAAAAGTTGTGCATGCGTCGAGATATTAGCGTTTATTCTCAAATTTACTGAGGTGGTTTTTGATAGTGCGTACAGTTTGGAGTTGGCATGCTTGCGCACGAATGTTGTGTATTGTCTCAAAGTGTGTGTATGTTTTCTGGTTATGTATATCTCTGTGTTGTTCATGTTTGATTTTGGCTTGTGTCTGGTAATTGACACCTTTAGCAGCCGATTTTGTTGCGTCGGACTCAAGCAACATGCTGTAACACTTGGGTTGTAAGCAGATGATTTTACACGGGTAGTCATCAGCTGATTCGCTTTTCAGTAGTCCTAGCTGTCCTTTCTTGGATTCATGGAACAAGGGGTGATTTTTGGGATAGTTGGAGAAGTCCATGTAATCAGCCAAGGGTGCTTGGCGCATTTCCGCTTCAATGTCGGCCACGCCTTTGAACTGGATCAGAAACGAGTCAGTGTCCGAGTAGATGATCGAGACGTTGTCACCGTAGCGTGGCTTCAGTGTGTCATAGAAAAAGCTGTAGACTTTTGCTTTTGCCTTTTCAAGCACGAAGAATCTAACTTGGAGTGGATGAACCATTCGGAAATTTTTTTGCTTGAGAATCATGATGACTGTTTCTAAGCCGATGGCGTAGCAGTTTTTTAGGAGCGGGTTGGCAGCGTGTTTTCGGAACTCGTTGGGGGATGCACTGTGATATTATTTACACGAAAACATAACTTTTTCACACTGAAAATTCGACGTGAGCATCTTGACGAAACATAAGTAATGATTTCGACCACCCTCTCTTGTGATACCGCCATATGCCGGCATATGCCGGTAAAATGTATCTGTATTCACAGTTTGATCCCGCCACATGCCGGCATATGCTGGTATAATGTATGCGTATTCACGGTCGATGGCGGTATAATGTTGGCATTTACACACATTTTTGTGAAAGGGTTTCCATACACTACCGGATGCATTAATAGCTACGCAACCTAACCTAACCTATTGAGCAAAATCCCTTGGTGTTTGTTACAAGATATTTAATAGACATCAGCTTCATGCTATGTTATGTTAAAAGAAGTAATCATCCTATCCTAGACTAACCTAACTTATGTACGGTATTCAGTCAATGTTTCATACGATGCATAGTACATATCTCCACTTGACTCTACATTTTGATCTATCCTTTGCAGTTTTGATAACTTACACCTTATTATTTCTACTTCGCAATCAATCTCGAGTAATCTTTGTCACCAGGGAGGTCGGATTTTTTCAATCTTAGGAGACATGATTCTCTCTCCTCGTGTTTCATTACCAATAATTTTAAAACCAAGTCAGATATACATTTAATTTTTATTACGCAATTTTACTCTCTTATACTTGACATCCTTTCATTACCCCATCTGATAATTCGGTTTCCTTCAACGTTCGAGATTTTTCATGCATTTATCGCGGTTTGATACCGCCATATGCTGGTATAATGTAGGCGTATTCACGGTCAATGTCGGTTTAATGTCGGCATTTACACACATTTTTGCAAAAGGGTTACCATACACTGCCAAATACATTAAAACCTACGCAACATAACCTATCGCCACTTTTCTCTACATTTTGATCAATCCTTTGCAGTATGATACACACATCCAATTCTGGACTTGTAAATCATCAAAAAACTAACCTAACCTAACTTATGTACGATATTCAAAGCATAACAAATATTTCCACTTGACTCTACATTTTTTGTTCTATCCTCTGCAGCTTTGATAACTTACACCTAATTATTTCTACTTCGCATTCAATCTCGAGTCATATATGTTACCAGAGAGGTCAGATTTTTAAATCTTGAATGGAATGATTGTTACAAGTAATTCATATTTGTTTCCATCATCATACAAATGGGTCTTCATCTCATACTAGGTCTACCACATTTTTTCGTCAATATCTCCTGACACTTCATCCTCTGACGACTTGCACAGTTAATCTACTTTTTTTCTTTCCAATATTTTTTTCATACTCTTCACGATGACAGCGTTTCAAATGTCACCACACGTTACTCGTGGATTTATGTTTATTCAATTTCATTTCTTTCTGACAATGTTCACAGATCCCCATCACCCCATTACTTCCACAACAGAATCCCAATATTGATTAAGTATTTTTTCTCATCGGACTCTGATTTATGTCTCAACATTCTGTCACACATATACAGCATTTACCCTGAGTTAGGTTTATGGGTAGCGTTGCACTCCTACCGACTTCAAGCGTATGTACGTGTACATGTATTGAAAAAAGAAATAAATACATATATAACATATTTTTAATACAATTTAAAAATTTAAAAAAAAAAAATCGACGCCCGGACAAAGCCAAATCATTTTATTAATGTGAAAACTTGACTACTAAAGAAAGGTCCTGGCGTTGATATTTTCATTTTTGAAATTTTTGAATTGTTCTGGAAATACGTTATATATGTATTTTTTTTCTTTTCAATACATGTACACGTACATGCGCTCGAATATACACACGCACGTTCGTATACAGCTCTATACACGTACATACATACGTTCATGTTGACCACGGTGAGCGATGATGGGCCTAATATTATGCAAGATGTAACATGTAATCAAGATATAAAAGGTATCTGTACGCCGAGAATGGAGTCACCACACGTTACTCGTGGAGACACGCGTGTCGTCTCAGAATAAATAAGAATGGATGTTCACATCTCAAAACTTTGTTTACAAGTGTTGGATGAAAAAATCTCCTAAGATGATTTAGCATGGTTCGAGGATATATTGACAAGTGATGGAGATATCAATTATCTACAAATGCGGAGAACAAGAATCACAAGAGCAGGAACTATTATCCATGTATGGAAGGACAATGAAGAAAACAGGATTTGGGTGACTGATTTCGAAACATTTCAGTTGTATATAAAAGAGTGTAAAGAAAATAAGAAGTTATATCTTGAAATTGATATGTCACAAGCAGAAAACTTTCACACATGTAAGAAAGTTGGGTTAATGGAAAATAAATTCCATCTAGAGGGTGAAGAAAATCTGAAGCGTATGATGGAGTTTCTTTCGGATAAAGATTGGAAGTACATTGAATTGGATAAGATTCGAATAATTGAAGTTCGCACAGAAGACGAAGAAGAACATTTATGGAAATGCGGGGATCTACATTTATGGAGCTACGGGGATGGAGCAGGTTTCCGTATTCATATCAAAGATATGCTGGACTATATGAAGGAATTTGAGAGGAGACTGCTACAAAGTGATGATGGGTACGGTTGTATGGACGCGCCATGTTGATACAAGAATGCATAAACATTAATGAAGCCAGCAAGATCTGTAATTAATACTGATAAAAAACAATAAACCAATAAAAAATCCTAAATTAAATTGTTTACATTTTCCTAAAATCTCAAACGATAAGCGAGGAATTGCATACATTGTGTCAGCCGGAGGTCTCTTCGAAATTGTTGAAGTCGGTAGGTTTATGGGTAGCAATGCTACCCATAAACCTAACTCAGGGTAAATGCTGTATATGTGTGACAGAATGGTGAGATATAAATCAGGGTCCGATGAGAAAAAATACTCAGTCAATATTGGGGTTCTGTTGTGGAAGTAATGGGGTGATGGGGGTCTGTAAACATTGCCAGAAAGAAATAAAATTGAATAAACATAATTCCACGAGTAACGTGTGGTGACATTTGAAACGCTATTATCGTAAAGAGTATGAAGGAAATATTGGAAAGAAAAAAGGCAAATTAACTGTGCAAGTCGTCAGAGGATGAAGTGTCAGGAGATATTAACGTAAAAATATGGTAGACCTAGTATGAGATGAAGACCCATTTGAAAGATGATGGAAACAAATATGAATTACTTGTAACATCATTCCATTTAAGATTTAAAAATCTGACCTCTCTGGTAATATACATGAGTCGAGATTGAATGCGATGTAGAAATAATTAGGTGTAAGATATCAAAGCTGCAAAGGATAGAACAAAAAATGTAGAGTCAAGAGGAGATATTTGCTATGCTTTGAATACAACAGTGACTGAATATCGTACATAAGTTAGGTTAGGTTAGTTTTTTGATGATTTACAAGTTCAGTATTGGATGTGTGTATCATACTGCAAGGGATGGATCAAAAATTTTGAGATAAGTGGAGATATGTATTATGCATCGTAAAACTCAAAGACTGTGAATATCGTACATAAGATAGGTTACGTTAGGTTTTTGATGATTTACTAGATCAGAATTGGATGAGTGTATCAATCTTCAAAGGATTGACTAAAATGTAGAAAAAAGTGGAGATAGGTTAGGTTACGTAAGTGTTAATGTATCTGGCAGTGCATGGTAACCCTTTTGCAAAAATGTGTGTAAATGCCGACATTATACCGACATCGACCGTGAATACGCCTATATTATACCAGCATATGCCGGCATATGCTGGCATATGGCGGTATCAAACCGTGATAAATGCATGAAAAATCTCAAACGTTGAAGGAAACTGAATTATCAAATGGGGTAATGAAAGGATGTCAAGTATAAGAAGCGTAAAATTGCATAATAAAAATTAAATGTATATCTGACTCTGTTTTAAAATTATTGGTAATGAAACATGAGGAGAGAGAATCATGTCTCCTAAGACGGAAAAAAATCCGACCTCCCTGGTGACATAGATGACTCGAGATTGATTGCGAAGTAGAAATAATAAGGTGTAAGTTATCAAAACTGCAAAGGATAGATAGGATAGTCAAGTGGAGATATGTATTATGCATCGTAGAAAACATTGACTGAATACCGTACATTAGTTAGGTTAGTCTAGGATAGGATGATTACTTCTTTTAACATAACAGCATGAAGCTGATGCCTATTAAATATATTGTACTAAACAGCAAGGGATGTTGTTCCATAGGTTAGGTTAGGTTGCGAAGGTATTAATGCATCCGGCAGTGTATGGGAACCCTTTTACTAAAATGTGTGTAAATGCCAACATTATACCGACGTCGACCGAATACGCCTACATTATACCAGCATATGCCGGCATATGCCGCCATATGGCGGAATTAAACCGTGAATACGCCTACATTATCCTGGCATATATCGGTATCATTACTTATGTTTCGCCAAAATGCTCACGTCGATTTTTCTGTGTGAAAAAGTTATGTTTTCGTATAAATGATATCCCAGTGCACCCCCCAACAAGTTCCGAAACACGCTGCCAACCGGCTCCTAAAAAACTGCTACGCCATTGGCCCCGAAACAGTCATCATGATCCTCAAGCAAAAAAATATCCGAATGGTTCATCCACTCCAAGTTGGATTCTTCGTGCTTGAAAAAGCAAAAGCAAAAGTCTACAGCTTCTTCTATGACACACTGAAGCCACGCTACGGTGACTACGTCTCGATCATCTGCTCGGACACTGACTCGTTGCTGATCCAGTTCAAAGGCGTGGCCGACATTGAAGCGGAAATGCGTCAAGCACCCTTGGCTGATTACATGGACTTCTCCAACTATCCCAAAAATCACCCCTTGTTCGATGAATCCAAGAAAGGACAGCTAGGACTACTGAAAAGCGAAACAGCTGATGACTACCCGTGTGAAATCATCTGCTTACAACCCAAGTGTTACAGCATGTTGCTTGAGTCCGACGCTACAAAATCGGCTGCTAAAGGTGTCAATAACTAGACACAAGCCAAAATCATACATGAGCAATACAGAGATATACATAACCAGAAAACATACACACACTTTGAGACAATACACAACATTCGTGCGCAAGCATACCAACTCCAAACTGTACGCACTATCAAAAACTACCTCAGTTAATTTGAGAATAAGCGCTACTATCTCGACGCATGCATAACTCTTGCCTACCGTCACTAAAAAGGGGAAGCGATGTGCCTTGGCTAATGAAATCGATGAAGGAATGGATTTAACATGGAAGAGACGCAAGCCGGGTGAGACCGTCTTTGGGGTATGTACTCGACCTAATGATGAAAGTACGTGTACCTCAACAGGTTTTATCCTCTAAAAGTTCATATATATGTAAATAATCCTTGTATGCTCTCATGCATATACAAATATAAAAATTATAATAATAAACTTTTGTCATTGTCCACCTTAATAGGCATTGAAAAATATGCATTGGAAAGAACTGTAACGAAACCCATAAAAACGATGTAAATGATTCTATGTAAATCAAATAAATATATGTAATTGACCATGATTGATTGTCCACCTATAATATGTTTTAGAATACGCATGAATGTTATGCCAAAACCCTAAAATTGTTCACCTAAATGTGTATTCAAATCTATCAATAAAAATATGTATAAATAAACTTTGTTTCATTGTCTACAGAAAAATTCATCTGAAAAACAACGTGAACGTATCTGCAACTGTTTGTTTTTTAACATTGGATCCTGACAAATCTCTGAAAAATATATCGTTAAATGCGACAAAGCAAGTGGATTTAATCAATAATATCAATCGTACAATTAAAATATTATGTATGAACAATGGCTTCTATTCAAATGAGTCATTCAATAACAAACATAGTAATATATATCATGCCATCCTACCGTGCGAAATATTCCAAAACAATCATATATAGCGTTGACAAGACCTATTAACGTACATCTATAGAATCCGTACGTAAGCAATCGTAAATGAAAGCAGCCAGATACCATACGGAAACTGAAATTTTCCGGTATAGAAAACTAATCTTGTGTGACAGCACATCCAGAGATAAAATCGCTAATTGTCATAGCTAATTACCACTTGCGGTTGAACTATGGCACTCGCTTCTACTTGTGTTTTGAACACCGCCTGACTCCGGTCAACCCCTCTCCTCTTCCCCACATGTCCCGGGCAGTCTCTATGTACCATCAGTAACTCACTTGACCACAGGAGTAATTGTCTTAACATAAAACTATATTGTCCGAGATATACAGCGACCAAGTCAGACACACTAACAAATAACATACATCCTAACAAATACATCGTCCGACTCACAAAAAACTTGCGTTCTTGGTAACTCTATGTACCATCAGTAACTAACTTGACCACAAGTTCAATGTCTTAACATATAACTACAATGTCCGAGATATACAGCGACTAAGTCAGACACACTAACAAATAACATACATCCTAACAAATACATCGGCCGACTCACAAAAAACTTGCGTTCTTGGTAACTCAATGAACCATCAGTAACTAACTTGACCACAAGATCAATTTGTCTTAACATATAACTACAATGCCCGAGAAATACAGCGCCTGAGTCTGACACATTAACAAATAATATACTTCATAACAATTACATTCGATAAATAGGTTCAGAGATCTAGTCATCCTATATCTTATTCCGTCACATCCGCGTCTTGCACCCCCTAATTATCGCCTATTTAATTCCTTCACAAAGCATACATGTAGTCCCTATCTCCAGGGCCGTTTCACGCCACATATCTCCAGGGCCGTTTCGCGCTACCTATCTCCAGGGCTGCTTCGCGCCACCTCTCTCCAGGGCCGTTTCGCACCACCTATCTCCAGGGCTGTTTCGCACCTATATACTCTACTTACATATACACATACTTGTTCATACATTTATTCATGTTCACAAACACTTACACGTTTTCAGCGTCTGATGAAGAATTATCATCCAAGTGGGAAGCGGTGCATTTATGCTTCCTTACACACACTAACCGATATGTTGAGGAACCTGTCATCAATGTACTGCGGCCTTGGCAGGATCCGCACGCTTGTGATGAGGAACGTTTCTTCGAGGTCCAAAAGAATCCAGGGATTGGTCCCGGTGTTCGAGTGATAGAAGAAGGTTGGCCTGGTGATGTCGCCGTCGGTGATGTGGGCGACCGAGCTGGCGGCAAAATGTTGTTTTGTCATAATGCAGAATCTAAATAAACATTTTCGTTAGTAAGTCCGATTCCGGCCCGGATGTTTTGGCCAACCTACTCTGAAAATGTGTCGCGTTGCATATTATTTTCCAAAATTTACGACAGAACGATACAAAAAGGATTTGATTGAACAAAGCTTTTCGGAGTTCTAAACAAATAGGTGCGTAGCATCTGCTTTACCCTGATAAAATTAATGGTTGATTATGGTTGGCAAAGTGCTTGGACAACGACAACTCTCCTAATTTGGCCACACATCAGTCTCGTCAGATCTCGTCATTTGGCCTATTTTGTGCACCATGCGCGGGCCCACAGCCGCAGAGCATGTTAAAGTTGCTGAACAGGTTAAGGTTGTCTCCATCACGAGTCTACACCAAACCAGCGATTCACCTTATACTTTTTTTACACATCACAGCCTCTGCAGCCTAAACGGCTGGGTCTACACACTCAAAAAAGGGGCTTGTTGCATAAATAAAAGAACAGCGCACATTTTCATAACAGACACGGATGTCGTCATATGTTTCCTACTTACCGCAATCGGGCCTCAAACTCAGAAATGCGTTTTTTTTCGTAAGTTAAAAAAATGGAACGTCAACAAACATACAACGTTTCATAGAATTTCTCTGAAACTCCAGTGGGAGCTAGTTGGATGCACAAAATACATTATTCATACACGTTTTCCCATCTTTCAGATGGGAAAATGACGGAAAATCGAAATTGCAATACAATTACCTTGCCATATAATTTTACGAGCAACAAAAAAGCTCTCAACAAACAACTCGACATTTTCCTTATTTAAGCGGGAATTTTTGCTCAACATTCAAAAAATCAACAAAATTAGAATTACTCGCTGATTCCTCTCTACTACGATAGTAGGAAGGCCCGCACGTGATCCTTACAGTCATGTGCCGGGACCCCCCAACCCCCCAAATTCGGGACCCCGAAATTCGGGACCCCCGAATTTCATCGTTGGGCCTCTGCTGTTGCTCCAATCGCCAATCTGAACCAATCACATAGATAAAATTCTACGCCCAACAATTCTCTACATGATGGGAATTTGCATCTTACCCATAGATACAGAAGTAAATTACAACACCTTTTTTCCAAAAAACGCAAAAAATACTTTTTACGGCTGATTTGTTCATTCATTATTTCTACTTCATAGAATTTTGCATACTCTTTGCCCAAAAAGTCATAGGTGAAGAAAAACATGCGAAAAAATGTTTATTTTTCACAAACACACACGTCGGCATTTTAAAATATAGAAAATAGTATGGAAAAGCCATTCCTGAACACGAATATGTACTCACGATTGACCACAGTCCACTAGTATAGTTGCAACCGCCATTATAAATTTGCAAAGATCTCGCTGCAACTACCGGAAGTTAAAATATTTTAATTTTACGATAAATCAAATGCAGGGGTAAAACAGGCCGTAAAAAATCGAAAAACACGACTACAAATAGTAAAAAGTTACAAGAAACACGATGCACTCACTGAAAAAATTTCACAAGCTCGAATTTAGAAATTAAAAAACAGTTTGTAAAGGAGAAACAATTATGCACTAGGGACAATATTTTGTACCGTCTAAACTTGCCTCAAGCGCACAAAAATGGCGTGTCATCACTAATCTATAAGAAAGTCACCGTACAAGCACGCAAAAACTGTCAGATTGTCTAAAATCCACCTACGAAAAAAGTAATTCATCAATGTTTCCAGGAACGATCGTAAAATGACTAGAAATCAGATATTTCACAGCATTTCACGAGCCTCCCATGCTCGAAATAGATCCTTGAAGGTCGTAAACATCATGAATCCTAGTCGAAAGAGTTGTGCAAACACGCTGCAAGGGTCACAATTTGAACTATTAGAACAAAGAACAAGATATGACGTAATCCGTGAAATAAAAACCACAAATTCGAACAATTGCAGCCTTAAACATCACTCACAAAATTGAAACGGCATTTGAACGATCGCAAACCGTAACAAATAAATAGAAAACAGTCCCCCGATCATCATGCAAGTGTCATAGGGGAGACAATTTAATATAATGTTTAGAGGACAAATAATAGTTGTGCTACACACTGACAGTGTTATTTGAAATATATGTCATTTGAATTTATGACTCGAAGATTTTTCAGACTTCCATGAAAAAGTTCATATTGAAACTTAAGTACGCATGGAATGTATAGTATTTTCCTTATTATTTTGTGAAAAATCTTGTTGCTTTGATTAAAACTATGTCGATCTGTTTGCCGTTTAAAACTTGACACGATATAATGCAAATCTGGGATTAGAAAAAGTTCCTTGTCCGAACTTTCCACTTCATGTTGATGGCATGTCATAACTTGATTGAAGCCAGGATTACACTCTATACGCGTTGAATATTATTCTGCTACATTTGTATCGGTTCAAGCTTCCGCTACCGTTACTCACATATCTGAATCAAAGTGTGACAATAACAATAATAATATTAATGATCTTTATTGAGGCACTCGATGACACAATAATGTATATTTTTTTACGCCTTCAATTATTTAGCAACGTATTCATCTACTTATAAATATTTACTGACAGCATATGCACTGAAGGTTTACCACCAAGAAAAATTTCTGCTATTCAAAATATACTTTTGTAACCTTCAATAATTTATTGATGTATATGTATGTATGAAAACGAGTTTTAAACGACTTGTATAAAATGTTGTGGAGCCTTTCATTGTTATATTGATATATATTTTAATAAATGTTCTGTTAGTAGAAGTATTCTTACTACTACTACCACTCTGTTAGTAGAAGTATTCTTACTACTACTACCACTCTGTTAGTAGAAGTATTCTTACTACTACTACCACCATAACTAGTAATGTGTTTCATGTGATATCACTGGCTGGTACTGGTTCCAATCACCATCGAGTACTCATGGGCGTAGCTTTAAGCACCCGATCAGTACACTCTCACCGTCAGGCTTAGGTAGCCACTGCATGCCCCGTATAGGGTTACGAGATTCCTCTACGCTAGGACGTATGTATCATCTAAATCTTTCCTAGCCTCCATATAGCCTCGACGTTAGGTGTTCACAAATTAAATGTTGGATGTTATATTCCGAGCCTATTGACTTGAGTGAGGCGGTAAAGACCGTCGCACTTTCGGATCTCTGTCGATCGGTCGAGTGAAACCATCTTCATTCAGAAGACAGAAGCTGCTATGATTGGGCTGTTTTGCACTTCCATTCACTCAATCCCACGTAGGAAGTAATTTGCGGCGCTGCAGCGCAACCGACTCACATTGGTATTATATTGGCTCATAACCGAGGATATCTCACTCCGGAAAAGGTTGATATATAGCGTATTGGGAGAAACATACAGTAATATGTTAATATCACAAATAAAACATCGGATTTTTTCGCCAACATTTTGAAACAACTATACAACTATTTTTACGTCACCTGTAAACCAATATCTGACTTAATCGGGAGCTGAAAATTTAATATCACCAATAGTACTGCATACCAAAGGAACGAAGGTCACAAAGGTACAAACAGAGGGCATTAGAGGTCACCCCACTCCCCTTCTAAATCCATACATCTGGGATAGTTGAGGAGCTCCTCTGAGTCGGCTGTCCCTTGCTTTAAACAGCTGTGTTCTGCACCAGCCTAGAGCTGATGTCAAATTTACCCGTCTCCCCCCCTTTGTATATATCACGGTAGTTGCCACGTAATTGTAATGGCTTTTCTGCAGTAAATTTATTAT
>SDVV010025627.1:0-12389 GCA_016164225.1 Gammarus roeselii | reverse complement strand
AACTTGATCAATTTGTCTTAACATATAACTACAATGTCCGAGAAATACAGCGCCTGAGTCAGACACATTAACAAATAATATACATCCTAATTATCGTTCTTCTAATTCCTTCACTAAAAGCATATTCGGCCAACACACAAAAAACCTCCGTTCATGGTATCTCTATGAAGCATCAGAAACTAACTTGATCAATTTGTCTTAACATAAAACTACAATGTCCGAAAAATACAGCGCCTGAGTCAGGCACATTAACAAATAATATACATCCTAATTATTGTTTATATAGTTCCTTCACTAAAAGCATATTCGGCCGACTCACAAAAAACCTCCGTTCATGGTATCTCTATGAAGCATCAGAAACTAACTTGATCAATTTGTCTTAACATAAAACTACAATGTCCGAGAAATACAGCACCTGAGTCAGACACATTACCAAATAATATACATCCTAATTATCGTTTATCTAATTCCTTCACTAAAAGCATATTCGGCCGACTCACAATAAACCTCCGTTCATGGTATCTCTATGAAGCATCAAAAACTAACTTGATCAATTTGTCTTAACATATAACTACAATGGCCGAGAAATACAGCGCCTGAGTCAGACACATTAACAAATAATATACATCCTAATTATCGTCGATCTAATTCCTTCACTAAAAGCATATTCGGTCGAGTCACAAAAAAAACTCCGTTCATGGTATCTCTATGAAGCATCAGAAACTAACTTGATCAATTTGTCTTAACATATAACTACAATGTCCAAGAAATACAGCGCCTTAGTCAGACACATCAACAAATAATATACATCCTATTTATCGCCTATCTAATTCCTTTACAGGGCAATTTTCGGTGTCCGTTTTTCCAGGGCAATTTTCGGGGTCCGTTTTTCCAGGGCAATTTTCGGGGTCCGTTTTTCCAGGGCAATTTTCGGTGTCCGTTTTTCCAGGGCAATTTTCGGTGCTATACCTACTACTGACGTCTTCTCCTCGTATCTTCACTGCCAATCACTGCCCTAGATCGACGTCACCTGCGGGTACAGTGTTGACCAAAATACTGCATCTAGATACTTATATGAATATTTTGACAAAATTCCCTACCTGAAAATCGAACCAAGTGTTCGAAAAATGTAACTAGTTACATTATTTTCTCAACACTGCCTGTTGACATTTGCACCCTGGCAATGGCATCGTTGGCGCTAACACCTCTTCTATGGACAGAAACCTAGCTTTCTTCATTCTTCCGTCCATGATTTAAGAAAAAAATGGACTGCTCCGCTCCTGTCAATTGCACCCGTTATAGCGAGTATCAAACATGATCTTGCAGCAGAGGACGCACTGCTTTTAGGAGGATTGTGCGGCCAACGCTGTCTATTGCCACCAATACACACCTAGTTAATTGACGGAACGCTGCTCTCATGTTGCCACTGCCCTTCTGATGCTGTGGCATTGTTGTGGTAATGATCCATATTTTCAGGTTCATGCCATAGTTTGGCTTCAGTAAATCAACGTAAAATATCTTAATATTAAAAACCAGACCAAGCGAAATATCAAACAATAATGGACCCTGAATTTCCATTTGAGTTTCTTACGATGCAGTTCCATTTGAGTTTCTTACGATGCAGTTCCATTTGAGTTTCTTACGATGCAGTTCCATTTGAGTTTCTTACGACGCAGTTCCAACGTATTGCAGGATTTTTCATATTTAAGTTCCTAATTTTAAAGGACAATAAAACTCTTACGGCAAATCGTGCACAAATTCCGTTGACACCAATCGTAAACTAACTGTGGAAGATGACATCTTTTAGAAGTTGTTTCTCAACAGCAATGCGCGAGCGAGCTCTTTCATGAGCATTTTCCATCACGAAACGTTGCATTGTGGGATTAATAGCATAAATCTTTTGTCCTATGTTCTCATTCAAATTGTCCCAGGTCTCCGGCTAATTGGTGTAGACTCTTTCCTTCAGATATCCTCAGAGAATATAGTCTGAAGCTGTTGAGGCCAGTGATCTTGATGGCCACGCGAGTGCAGCTGAACAACAAATGATGTTACTGCCAAACATTCCAGGGAGCGCCTCCATGGTTTCACTGGCTGTGTGACAAGCTGCTCAACCTGTTGAAATCACAGCTCGTGTCGATTGAGCAGATGACTAGCAGCAGGTCTTAAGAATGTTTGGAGCATGTGTCGGGATCTTTCTCCATTGACTGTTTCTGTGAAGCCCGCTGCGTTTTCGAATAAATAAAACCCCATTACATGACCGTGCTTAATAACGCACCACACAGTTATGCGATGTCGGTGTAGTTTCTACTCCCAACAAAACCAATTAAGTGACACTGTGCTTCATCAGTCATCATCAACGAACAAATTATACCATCCTCTTGGAATAATCCAATAAATGAATGCTGATAATTGTAGCATATTCTCACAGTCGTTTGACCAATCTTCTGCACCCCAACCTGAATTACGTACGGGTAAAACCTAAAATCTTTTGTCAAATTAAGGCACAAAGTTGTTATAGAAAGTTGGAGCTCATACGAACGCCTTGCTACGGTTTTTTGAGTACGAGCGACGTCTTGCCGACACGATTTGATGTTGCCAATGTTTCTTCCTGTCCAAGATCGACCAATTGCTCTATCCTGAACGGTGTTTAGTTTCTTAAATTTGCTATCAATGAGTCGAATACTGCGAGGTTATGAAAAATAATAACCTAAATCCTTCTGTAAGTCCTTTTTGGCGCTTCATGGAACCGCTGTTCCAAAATGAAGCTGAAGAATATGAAATCGCTGCTTAATCAATAGTTCTAATTTTTTTCAGATAAGACAATAAAAAAATGACGTCGTGTTATTTGACGCAATATTTAGTATGTATGCTACAAAATAAATCTCCTCATATAAGCTTTCAATTGAAAGCAACGAAAATAATTCCGTTCGATGTCGTAGAAGCGTTTTAATGACTTTTAAAACTAGGAACTTATTCATGAAAAGTCCTTTACTATCGCCGATTAATAATCATAAAAACACTCGCTGGGTCTTCTGTCAATTGAATAATTTAGCAGCTGCCAATTGTTGAATTCGCCTTTGTTCAAATGACCATCGCTTACAAGCAAGGTACTATAAAACATTTGTGTTTTCTTTAGGGCATTTGATTGGAACATATTCGGTAGATAGGGACGGTTTATCTCAAGTCGTGGTGTTTTTGAAGCTACTTTTCTGACACAATATATTTAAAAGGATACGATATGAAGTTATCGAAGTATTGAAAGTATCGAATTATCGCCGCTGGCCAAACGTTCGTGCGAATTATTAGATTGATTAATACGTTATGTGTAAGCACCATTTCGTTTACGAATTAGTTATCCAATATTCCATAATACAGTTTTTTATTTGTATACTATTTATTGGTCGTTCATTTTCTGTGTCGTCGTCCTGGAGTGTTTTCTAACCTAATTTAATTTGTGTCGATTTTCTGGATTCCTGAAGGTAATGGATTATGAAATGATTTCGGTTTTAATCCCAGTTTTGTTCTACCTAACTACGTCTCTAATCTGACACTATTACCTACCTCGGACCTCCTTACACTATACTGCTTCCAATACTACTACGACTTCTTGCTTGATTTCTTCCATAAATGTCGTAAACTTTCATACTCCAACTGCTCTAACTTCATCGTCATTTTATTTTTACTACTTACCTTTATTAGAACTATTAAATTTGATAGAAAAATGTAGTGAAATGGAAAGATTTACTCCTACTTTACTATTGAAGTATATAGTTCAACGTCAAAGTCTTGTCAAGTTAATTTCTGTCAACAAACAAGAGGACGCAGAACATTCTTGATCAATTTCCAGTTGATTGAGTCAAGTTTCTGTGTTGTAGAAGTTATAATGTGGACGTTCACTAATCCCATAGCTCTGACGGTCACTGTTCACTATATGCGAAGCTATGGTGAACACTTCTTAACAATGTTAAAAAGTCTTGGCATTCATTGAAGAAACTCTTGATGTTCTTTTCACAGGCCTAAATCTTTCCATCAGGTTACATGAGAGCCATATCCAGCTGAACTCATCTTCAGCATATCATAGACACTGCTAAACAGGCCTGACTAAAAGATACTCTCTGTACAGTAGTAACAATCTCTCCCTTGAACACCTGCTGCACTTCAACATTGTCTGGGTGTGCAGTACTTGTTACTTGATTCTATGGTTTTATTTATAAGATCTGCATTGGTAGTCTTGATTAGTACTCAAATCTACTCCACTTTTTATTAATTATTAGTTCTTTCACTCCAAACTTTCCATGTGAAACAATCTGCAACTCGACCATCCACGACACTCTCTGCATTCCTTTTATTATTCTACTAACTAACTCCACCTGTGAAAATGTTCTAACTTTTTCATTCGTAACATCGCCTCGTTTAGATCTTAATTGCAATGCCATACAATATCATCAAGAACTAATTTGAGTAAGACCGAAAACAACCTGAAAGGGATCTCTACCAAAGACCAGCTGTTACACCAAGACCTCAAGGTTCAGCGGTATGGACCCGTCCGCCAGGTGACAGCAAACAGAACTGGGCTAAATACTGTTACTAAATATTTTTCAACTTATTTTTTCCTAATTTCGCTTCATTGAACTCGGACAAGAAAATGGGGGGATATATTTAGTCAGCCTAGTTTGCCTTGGCAGCGCCATCCAGCCATCACTTTCTGCTTGGCGGCTGGGGACTGCAGTCACCCCCAGAGGGCGTTGTAAATCAGATGCCTTGGTGTAACACATGCAGAATCTTGATCTCAACGTTGAGTGCTTGCACTAGCCAAAACTTGCCTACTTCGGCCTTTAAACTGTGTCTGCATTCTTCTAATCGTTTGTGGTTGGATGCCAATCTTCCATCCATGACAGGATCATTATAACTTAACCTCCAGACAAGCACTTAAACATCCCATCACCATCCACGTGCCTCCAGCGTGCACACACACAACAAGTGTCTAAAGTGTTGCCTACGTGTGCACTCGTCCTCCTGCCCAACGTGTGTCCATGTCGTAACTCGGCCCTCCGTTTGTCGTGTGTCATCGTGTAATAGTACGTCACCACGTGTGCTCCGTGACGGGTCACCACGTGTGTAGTATGGTCTAAACGAGAGTCCCGTAGTTCTCACGTGTGTTCATAGTTACCACGCGTGTCCCACGGTCATCACGTCTGTACTGTGGCATCATGTGCGTTCCACGTGTCTCACAGCACCTACGTGTGCTCCATGATTTCCACGTGTCTCATGATTACGGGCGTTTCATGATCCTCACGTGTGTTTCAGGGTCCTCGCGTATGTTTCATGGTCCTCACGAGTGTTTCATGATCCACACGTGTGTTTCATGGTCCTCACGTATGTTTCATGATCCTCACGTGTGTTTCATGATCCTCACGTGTGTTTCATGGTCCTCACGTATGTTTCATGGTCCTCACGTATGTTTCATGGTCCCCATGTCTGTTGCGCGATCCCCGCGTGTGTCTCCCGTCACCCCAGTTGGGGACTCGTCTCCCCTCTAAAGTTCCCCATTTAAAGTGGTTTCGTCTTCTCCCCCCTCCCCCTCCACTCCCCAAAACTTCCCGCAGAGTCGATCTCGCTCAAAGGTATTCCTTTTTAACTATATATTATAATGCTACTTTATATATTGTCATCTTGTAAGATAAAGTGTTCACTGGTAACCTTTCGCTGGTTGCTCCTCTGTATTTATGAACTCTTGGATATCATCGATCTTCAGTAGTAGTTGCAGATCGTGACCGATATATTGAGCTATCAATTTACTGCATGCTCAATTGAATCTAGTATGTAACAGAACGATAGCTAATCAAAATAGCCCATCGTTCAAAAATAACTTTTGTATGACATAAAAATTGAAAATTCATAACTGTGGGTTAATAATCCATTATATAGTTTTAAAACATGCCATTCCACGATAGGTGAGTACTGAGCAACACTACTGAAGCCTGGTATCCAAGAAGGTTCGAGCTGTTATTACTACTGTCGAGCTGCTACGCTGCTGCTGCCGCTGTTGTCAATGCTACTATTACACTGTGCCTTTATCCGTATTTAAACATGTAGTTTCCCCTCTAAATTGTACCTAGAAATAATGATTGCCGTAAAAGAACCGTAAAAACATGTGAATCACAAGCATGGCGATTTGTGGTGCGTTGCTGTCGTAGCGCAAAAGTACAAATTCTGTACCAAGTGTTCGTTGGGAAGCCATTATTTTAAAAAGTATTTGATCTGCTTACAAAAACACAGCCAACTCGTAGCAGGTAAATTCTCAGTTCGAGAATATTACTTGTATCGCCAATATCGACTCTTGATACTCTGATGCAAGAACGCTTCATGTACTTTGTAAACAGGGAGAATTCTCTTCCTCCACTTTCAAGTTTGCTAACATGAATGGACTATCTTGCAAACCATCTCATTTGGCCCCCCACTTCCAATGTATTCTGAACATGACTCGCATTTTTGTCAGGATAGCCAAAGCAGTAATTTGTTGCATTGCTCCCCCTAAATCTGGTATCTGTTGATGGATTCACACTCCATTAGATGTACTTCTAGTGATCTCATTACAGCCTCTCCATCCTAAAACTTTGGTAACCATTGATGTTCGAGACAAGCACGTCCAATAATTGTTTCAGACCGTTCATTTTGGCTTCTGTCATTCCTAGATCATCTTCGTGACATCCCCCACCATCCTTCCTCCACGGTTCATTCCACGTTCTTCAAGCTTTTCTCCATCAATGGCAACCATCACTCTCCCATCGTTCCCTCTCTTGCACTTCTTAACCCACACACCCCACGCTAGATCGTTCCTCTTCCACACCATCCAGTCTCTCATCGTTTACTACAGTTCGAGTGCATTCATCATGCAGCCAGCTGGATCGAGTGCATTCATCATGCAGCCAGCTGGATCGAGTGCATTCATGATGCGGCCAGCTGGAGTGTGTTGTCATGGCCTCATACCTCTTGTCATCTCCCCCAGTGTCAACTGTCCACCTTGTCATCTTCCCCATCATCTTCATCCCCGTCCCAATATGTTGTTAAAATGATTGTTATGTCCCCAGGCATGCTAAAATCAGTTATTTCCCTAGCAATATACACAGTTTTATGAATCGTAATCCCCCCTTCTTGAAAAAATCGTTCATGAATGACCCCCAAAAAATTTGGAGACCCCAAAAAATACTTTATCCCGAAGTCAAGGTAGTCATAACTTGATATGGCCTCAACACCATTCTTGTAATTATCTTCGAAGTATTAGTTCCATAACCTCATGGTCATAGAAGGTAGAACACAAAGCGACGCAATTATAAATCAACAGAATGCTGTCTTATGTATTACAGCCGCTCATTTTACGCTATTAGTCTTTTTTACATTTTGCAGCTTTAATTTTATCGCATCAATATTCCTCATTTTCTCTGGTGCTTTTTAAACTTTCGAATATGTCCAAATTATTTTCCTCGATCATATTGCAGAATTCTTCTTGCTATTTTTCATGGACCAATTGCACATTTTACAAACTGATTCTCGCATTATCTAAGAGCCACATTGCACGTGTTACAAAAGTTCTGTCGCAGGTATTACATTTCATACTTTTAGAACAAACAACTCCATTTTTTGATTTTAACAATAAAGGATTGTTTTGAATCAGTGAATTGCCCACTTATTGTATTGTTTCAGCGACACCTCTTTAATACGTCAGGCAGTACTTTTATACCTAAGAACCGATCACTTTTTTAACTACGAAACAGGTAGACCTAATCTGTAGGGCTATCTTGAACTATGTAATGCTCTGGCGACTTCACTGCCGCCACACTAGGCAAGGCTTTCTACCACCAAAGTCCATTAAGATGGTCTCGTTCATAACTTGCTTCCCTGTAGGCGGTCGGCGAGTTCAGTAGATAGTATGAAGTGCCTCACCAGCTGAGACACTCCGTAGCAGGGAGTATGCTGTTCTAAACATTTACTGTGTATTCTTACTTGTGTGTGGCGCCTATGTTGAACATAACCTAATCTAAGTTTTTGTGGGTAGCTTCATCAAGCAGTCTTTGCCAAGATACAGTATCTTAGATACATTTTCTAATTACTTTGTCGAATTTTTACAAGGAAGATTTGGACAAATTACTCTGCGGATGCTTCTAAATATTGTATCTTGACCAACACTGGCTTCATGGTAAGTAACGTGATGGGGACGAGGGTAACTGTGGTGTGGTACTTTGTACTGATCGAACGTTCTCGAGAAATGATCGTCTGATTTGTTCTAAATTAGAATAACCTAGTCTAACTAATAAGACGCATGCTAAACACTAGTCGTTATAGAGCCCGTAGAACGTAGTATATAATAAATAGAGTTAGCAACGTTGAAAATGACTTAGTATATCATGTAGGCTAGCAGAGGAGACATTACCTTGTCATGTAGAGCCCAGCTGTCAGGCGAATGCTTCCAACGCTCTAACTAATCATATCTGCCTCAACAGGATATGGCCGTGTTCCATTTTATACGTAGTAGACCTTAGTCAAAAACGGCAGTGACGTGTTTGCTGTCAAATGTCGCATTAGTATTGCAGTCTATAACAGCACTTAGTGAGGTCATAGCGATGCCACCTTTGATTTATGAAAATGAACATCTTGCTAGTCCCTAAACTATAGTTTTGTTCAGAAGTGCATTTGGAGATGCAGGTAAGTGCACTTGGAGACGACGATAGGCGCACTTGGAGACGACGATAAGTGCACTTGGAGATGTTGATAATTGCTCAACTCTGCCTCTTATTCATCACCATTCGCACGCTCAATTTGCTTCTCAGAAAATGATCCTTCATCGAAATATACTGAAATGACACTTATTTGTTCAACGCTGAATAAAATAATCACTGTGAAGTTTGAATTATCGATCATCTTCAGAAGGTAACACAATAATATATAAAGAGAGATAGCGTCAATGAAGGACGCTGTACAATCAATAGCAATGAACTTCATCGACTGTATGTCGCTCGGTGCACTTACAGACCAAAACTCTATCAAAGGCACTTCCGACCAACTCAGTACAATGTATCAGCTGTGGTCCATCAAAATATTAGCACAAATGTCAGCGAACTTAATTATTTGAGATATATTTAAATTTTGTTTCAATTTATTTATCACTAATAAAATATAAATGTAACACAATTTTTTTTTTCACCCGAGTACCCGTATATCAATTTTAATCTTGTTCCCTTGCCAAAAACTCTTATGACACATATTCTATTTTTTGCACCAACCGATTCAATTTCTGCCATTTGTCTTTCACAATTCTCTCCATAAAGACTATGGCGATCACTAAACTCCAAAAGCATGGTTTGCATTACTCTTGCACTGCGGTTATTTTTCCAGTTTACTCTCTCTACTCCAAACTATTAATAGTAATCGCGATGTTTTCAGTCTTTTTGATGAAGTCTTTGCCGGCCATACTGTTACTGCACTCGCAAATCCTTGCTAATTTTGGATCAATCGAGAATGACGGCTTGCCTTGAAATTTCTTAGATTTTTTTTGATTTTTTTGCTACTTTTTATATGCATTAGAGAATTCCCAGACGACCTTCTAAGTTCTAGAAACAATTGCTCGTATTATCTCATGATTAACATCTCTGAGTTTCAAACGACCAATTTAAAGAAGATCGGGTGTGAATGCCAGTGGATTCCTGTTATCTTTTTTCTTGACAGAGGCGTTTCTGTTGGCAACTGGATACTTTTTAAATTGTATCAAAGAAAAGCAGCATTACATTATTTGCAGATATTCGTCCTTTTTCTGCATCACTAATCTGTTGTATTTGTGCTGCTAAGTGATTGAAAAGGCACCTAGGTCATGTTATGGTGCTGCTAAGGGATTGAAAAGGCACATAGGTCATGTTATGGTTAGGTGATATAATTAACTCTAGCTATCTAAATCATATCTTATAAAAGACGTCTGTAGTTCTCTGGGTGATATTGCCTTTTATTTGTTTATCTGATCACTAAAATCTAATGTGCAACGCCTTACTCGTTAAAAGTTTCTGTTAGGAATCAAATATGTAAAGCAAAATCAGTTCTATCTTCAGTCATTTTTGTCGGCATACCTTTATTTTGATGGTGTCAATGTATTATAAAACAGTTCAATCTTCAGTCATTTTTATCAGCATACCTTTATTTTGATGGTGTCAATGTATTATAAAACAGTTCAATCTTCAGTCATTTTTATCAGCATACCTTTATTTTAATGGTGTCAATGTATTATATATATATCCGCTACAATCTATTATAAAGAGTAAACCTTTTGAAGGGCGAGAAGCTTTGGTTCCATGTAGGCGAGGATTGTAGCAAATATTTCATTGCTTCTCATAATGGTATTCTGTTGACCTTGTGTTAAGCACATAATATGTAGCACACTATCCTCTTCAATAAAGTTATATAGCACTCTTTCGAGAGGATACTCCTAATGTAGCTGCTGAATTATCGCTCACAGAAACCATTTATCCGCGGGAAAAGGTAAAAGTCTATTAAATAATTAATCATCCGTCTAATCGAATTTTATACTTTTTTCGTATGTACTGAATATATTTTTCTATTCCGATGTGATGATATTTACATAGTGTTTCGGTACGTATTACTGGAAGATTTAATTTATTTTATTCCTAAGTATCTACGCCGGGCGCCTTTTGATAGCTGGATGACGTATTTTTACTTATGTAATTGTGTGAACTCATGTGCGTTTGTAAGTGATTTTTTCAACCTCTTGTTTACTATTTCACAGATTGCATCACAATGATTGGACAATCTTTAAACTTAACTTTATAAGCCCACACAAATTTCTTTGTCCACACATAATCTTTTTTGCCATTTTTTTTAGTTTTCCTGAATAAAAAATACAATCAGGACAACTTGGCGGCAAATTATTTATGGATATTTTGCAGGGACGGCGCCATCTCAGTGGTGAAGATCCTCCGCGTATTGCGTGTGCTCAGGCCCCTCAGGGCTATCAACAGAGCCAAAGGCCTCAAGGTAAGGCCGTGCATGTTTGGGTCGTTCGTCAGCCCCTCAGGGTTATCAACAGAGCCAAAGGCCTCAAGGTAAGGTCATGCATGTTTGGGTCGTTCGTCATCCCCTCAGGGCTATCAACAGAGCCAAAAGCCTCAAGGTAAGGTCATGCATGTTTGGGTCGTTCGTCATCCCCTCAGGGCTATCAACAGAGTCAAAGGCCTCAAGGTAAGGTCATGCATGTTTGGGTCGTTCGTCAGCCTCTCAGGGCTATCAACAGAGCCAAAGGCCTCAAGGTAAGGTCGTGCATGTTTGGGTCGTTCGTCAGCCCCTCAGGGCTATCAACAGGCCCAAAGGCCTCAAGGTAAGGTCATGCATGTTTGAGTCGTTTGACAGCCCCTCAGGGCTATCAACAGAGCCAAAGGCCTTAAGGTAAGGTCATGCATGTTTGGATCGTTCGTCAGCCTATCACGGATGTCAACAGAGCCAACAGCCTTAAGGTTATACCAGAAATGAAATAAGAAATCAATAGGAGTGAAGAATATCGGGATAGTGATAGCGAATGAGGGGCCAAGGCGAACCAAGGAAACAGGATGCCATAGAGGTTAAAAATTTAAATTGATCGCATGGGCAAGCGTGTAAACGGCGCTACGAAATATATTTATGAAAATAATTAGGCACACTAATAGTAAAGGTTCGTCGAACTTGGAGCACAATACAAAAATTAAATCGTTTTTTTACACGAATTGCCGCAGTGGACTCAATCGCCACGGACCTCAAAACTTACATCGGGAATAAAATGGGTGCATCAAAACGAAGGTATTCACGCATATCCTAAACCAGAGTTGACCCTTTCGACAACTCGTTCCACAACCGCTGCTTTCACTCGAGTTCCGCGACATGATAGGTCGTTTAACTGCTGTGGCTCAACCCAATGAGTCACTTCCGCGACATGGTAGGTCGTTCAACTGCTGTGGCTCAACCCAATGAGCCACTTCTGCAACATGGTAGGTCGTTTAACTGGTGTGGCTCAACCCACTGTGCCACTTCCGCAACATGACAGGTCGTTCAACTGGTGGAGCTCAACCCACTGAGCCACTTCCGCGACATGGTTGGTCGTTCAACTGGTTTGGCTCAACCCACTGAGTCACTTCCGTGACATGGTTGATCGTTAAAGTGGTGTGGCTCAACCCACTGAGCCACTCCCGCAACCGCTAGATGTCCGGGGCCAATGACGGGCCTGTTCAGAGCCCTGACGTGGCTGTTGCTTCACGGCCACTGAAGCGGAGACTAACCAGTCTTGCTCGTGGCCCAGAAAAACCGCGGCGGCCTGACCGTCCCTCAGGCCCGTTAACTTGAGCTGATGTTGGCCCGTC
>SDVV010025626.1:0-12389 GCA_016164225.1 Gammarus roeselii | reverse complement strand
CTGTGGCACATTTCAGTGGAGGTTAATACAATGACTTAAATATGTATGATACCTTAATGTTACATTTGTACAGTTTATAATTGAGCAGGGAATTTAATACTAAAGGCTGTATATCTATACATACATAATTTAACGTGGGGGAGAGCAATGCAGGACTTGGCTTGCAAACCCTTACAGAAGTTACGACGCTCGTTCATCACCTCTGAAGTACATACATATGTGCTAGGAATGACAAGGTAATTTTCCCATACAAATATTCTAATTAGTGTAAGTAATTCAAGTTGAGAGCTACGATTTGTCATTTATAGATGTTGGATCGCCACGCCATGTGTCTACTGCAATGGTTAACAGGTTGATACCATTTCAAAATCGTCAGATCATAGCTATGCCAAAATGCTAATACAGAAGACATTTATGTAGTGGGCTATATTGGGTATTAAGAGATGCGGCAAGTTACTGCATTGCAGACTTGCAGTACCGATTTTTCATAGTTTCGCAATATATTATACTAATAATAGCAAAGTTGCATCACACATTCATCTTTGTTGACATCCGCTTTGCTAAATGGCTGGCATAGACTCAGGTTCATAGCACCTGGTATTTTGAATGATGAAAAAAAGAGTATTCAACAGTTTGAAGAAGTAAAGTGGGCGCAGTAGAAGCTATGAAAAAGCCAACAGGGACGCAGAAGAGTAGACAATCTGGCAGCAAACGAAGTAGAAGTAGTTGCTGCTTCCATGTTCCACCGGAGTTCTAACGCGAAGTTAATGCAGACTCCCCCGTAGGGTGGTCGGCAGCAAAAGAAGAATAGGGAAGGAGGCTGGAAAGGGCACGTACTAAACTGCGGACATGATGGACTGGATGGTCGCTGTCTGTGGACTGGTAGTCCAAGGCCACGATTGACTATTTTGCGAAAGCTAAGGTCGCATAAAAATGGATGCCTCATATCAAGATGAAGCTATCATGTCAAAAGCATCTGGGACATAGACGCCTCAAAACAATGAATCAGAAAGTAGAAGCAAACAACTCTATGATGCATTGAGTTAGGATAACATCGGGAAGAACGGTTCAAGAAAGTGGATTACCTCAATAGTCTGAAAGATACGAGATTATTTCGGATACCATGGTAGATAATGCGTTAGTTGGATACCATGGGGTAGTCAATAAATAATTATTAACACGTATTTTTGTCCCGCAGGTTAGAACTAGGTAACATAGAATAGTACGTACGCTTGCCCCGCACTTTAGAAACACGTGCTTTTGCCCCGCCGATTAGAAATACGTGCTCCTAAGTTAGATTAGGGAGGAAGGTTTCAACAATAAGCTCGCAACGTAGCCAGCAAATACATCCCGCTGCATGCAACACTACCCGTCGTATCAAACTGAACCAGGGTGTACACCACAGTATACATTTTGATTTCGTATCATACCATTAATAGTGTAAGTCGCTCAAGTGCTACAGCAGTCTATACGAAACGTATGTGTTCTGAAAAATGATCTCAATTGGGGAGCAATGCGCTATGACTGGAGCTGTTTACGGGTATACTAGATTTCATGTCATCGAAATTCTGTTTACAATTTATATCGGTGGAGTAGGGTCTATTTGATAACATGACAATCATGCAAAGCGTCAAAATAGTCTAAAATAATTTCTAGAACGTATCAACAATTACCATCTGAAGAAATGAGCACGAATCACCTGCGGCATGAAGAAGCAGAATGTTTTGCCATATTCTGCTTGTGTGAACACGTTCTAGTAGTATTACGTTCTAGTACTCATTGAAACTTTCAAATATCTGAAGGAATTCAACAACCTGCACCCTGTCGGCTTCTTCGACTGGACCACAATATTCGTACCCGAAACAAACGGGGCGAAACTTGTGGAAAAACGTTTCGCTACGACTATAGCGCAACACTTTTTCCCGATTGCAACCTTGCGGGCATGGAACAACTTACTAGCTGCGGTATTTGGCTCTGAATCCGTAAAAGCGTTCAAGAACGCGCTCGACAAATCACTGAGCTACGTGACTCGTTTAACCTGAGAACGAAACGACTTTCCCTGGAGCTGTCGAGTTTATACCTATATGGATATAGGGAAAGAGCATGAAACGGCTATCTTCACAATTTAAGTCATTACTACTAATAAATCCATTAATAGAAACAATAATAGCATTGTTGCTGGTAGTAGTAGTTGTTAATCAAAACTCATAATTTTATTATCAGTAACAATGAAACGATTGCTATTGCTGACTAACTCAAGCAAATGAAAAACTCCATATCGGAACGGAACGCTTTCTACCACGTACATTGCAGGTACAAGCAGACTGATAATACTGCATTGCAACTACAGACAGACTGATAATATCTCGGTAACCATCATTTCTACAGGAATGCACCGGGTGAGAGGTGTTACGGGGACTCGCATCCACCCTGAAACCCACGTCAGGGTCGACGGTACTGGGTGTGCGCGCGTAATGGTACTCGAAATCACCCATCCCGCTAGCCTACGAGGCCATCTGCAGTCCTAACGGGACAAGCAGATGCAGCGACTATGGTATCCTGGAAATAGACACCGCCTAAGGGAAGAGCTTGCTCAACTCGATGCGGCGGAGAAGACTTGGAGGGATAGCATATATTTATACTCTTTATTTTTATCATTCTTATGTGGTACGATGAAAGCATTCACCATTACACCTCATGATATACGAGAATCGAACCTGCACAAAGAGGAGAGCTCCTGCTCAACTCTGCGATACAACCTAGATTCGGCTGGCATCATCCATTGTTGGAGGCAACGAATATCTTTCTACGGAAGAATCTTGCCGACACAATTGCATTTTTCTTATTACTTTTTCTACCCTCCCTGTGGGAGAGGAAAGAAATGAGAAAAACTGGGAGAGATTGACAACATTTGCAAACTAGTGCGGGTAAAGTCTGCAGACGACTCACCCCCACGCCCCATAATATTTGAAAATCGAACCCGCTTCAGGAGTGGAGCTTTGCTCAACTGTGCGGTAAGACGTAGATTCGACCGAAATCATTTATTGTTGAGGCAATGAGTATTTTCCTATGGAGAGACTTTGCTGACACGATGATATTTTAGGTGATGTTATATATTTTTATGTATGGATGGGTGATGGGTGATTCACCCTTTTTTAATCAAAAATTTAATTGTGAATGAGCTTCTGTGAGCGGTAATAATTCAAGTGAACACGGTGCTTTCACTTTCAAGGCACAATCTGACTCCAAGTCATGCTATCATTTTCTTACAAATGAGGTTGAGTATTATGGGCAAGCACAAAAAAAAACAGGCACAAGGACAATAAGACAAGAGTAAGTAAAATCTTTGGTATTGATCCCAACATAACTGAATGAAGATATCCAAGGTAATATAGAAGGGGAAAAGAAGGCAGATAGGAAAGTCGTCAAGAAAATCTTGGTGACGTCGTTATCCTTGGAGGGACCTTTTTTTGGAATTTTTGTGATTCGACGAGAATGCAGTTGCTTCTCGCCTGAAGATGTTCACGTGCAGCGGCTGAAAGGCAGCGGGCTGAAAGGCTGTCTTCTGTGGAGTAGTATCCAAAGTAAGCCTAAGTTGCACTGGCCCAGGCTGTCTAGCCTAGCTACAGTCTATCTATAGGTTTGGAATTCAACCAATAAAGCTTCCGCTGGTGTCTTCTTTTGCCTCTGTGGCCATGGTTTCACTTTCTGTATGTTTATGCCGGGATATAATAACTACTGCCACGAGAACTACGATCTTGTCCCTCTCACAGAAGAGTCTAGAAAAACCCCGCTCAGATTGTTGCCAGATTTTTGTAAAAATATATTTCTGAATCATTTATTCCTTCTGATGCATGTTACATGGCTTTTAGTGCGTGGTATACATATTATTTTAGCCAAAATAAATATTTGTTGCACTGCCATTATGGTTGCAAGCAGTTTGTAGTAGCTGAACGGAAATGTTGTAGCTACCTACAGAGAGATGCAACAATGAGATCAAAAGATTCGATTGCTTAATAGTAATAATGCTTGTGATGCACGTACAAAGTGTTTAGTGTTATTAGAATAATGTGTGGTGAATTAAGGACCTCTACAATATTTTTTATTTCTATTATTTACCCTCCCTGTGGGAGAGAAAGAAGAGTAGAAAAATGTGGAAAGATAGACAACAATTACGAACCAGTGCGGGTGAAGTCTGCCGACGACTCATCGACGCTTGCCAACGAACCGCAACGGAGGCTCACCCCCATACCGCATGATATGCGAAAATCAAACCGCACCAGGAGGAGCACACTGCTCAACTCTATGGTACGATGTAAATTCGACAATGAAGTGCGGGTGAAGTCTGTCGGCGACTTAGCAACGCCTACCGATGAGCTGCAGCGACAGCTCACCCTCACACCCCATGATATGTGGAAATCGAACCCGCACCAGGAGGAGAGCTTGCTCAACTCTACGGTACCACGTCGATTTAACAGATATCACCATTGTTGAGGCAATGAGTATCTTCCCACGGAGGGACGTTGCTGGCATTTAAGATGATGTGACTTATCGAGTAGTCACCATCTTAGGGGAAGGGACTAGTATTTGATTTAGCAAAAGTTATTGTATTATGACACTTGCATTTACAAGGTGCACTATTTACAATGAATCAAAAAAATGAATCTATTTCAATTATTTAATGTGTTTATTTCCTGGGCAATTGCTATTGATGGGGCTAAACACAGTTGACTCCAAAAATATTTTCAATGAAACTGAAATAAATTGATTTAAGATTGGGGTGTTAGTGTCATCCGCACTTTAACTCATCAGGTATAGAGACACACAAGAAGAAAATCTTTGGTATTGTTTATTTATTTATTCCCAATCCAACTGAGAGTGGGCATTTGAGGTATTATAGAAAGGGAAAGAAGAGAGATAGGAAATCTGGCAAGAACATCAAGGACCACTGTTGCTCCACAGCGGGTAATCTTGTCACAGGTGATGCTTGTCCGAGACAGAGTTGGAAGCAAGGTCCACGAGTTTGGTCTCAGGAAGCTTCCCAACATGGGGTTCGCGTCCAAACAGAAGGAGTTGATTCAATGTTGTTCTGCGTCATTCCTCAGCCTAAAAGGCTGCACAAAAAGGATTGGGTAACCCAAATTTGCCACACGGGAGACCATTACACATCATTATGCTTGCCTCATACAGGCAGACAGAAGGAGTGCACCTAGTAAATAACATTTAAATATAAATAGTACACCTTTATGGGTGTAACTACCAGGAATACAAATGAAAGGCTTAAGCTACACAATTATAAGAGAATACATTTAGAACCCATTTGAAAATATAAACCGTATACAATAAATATTTATACATAGGCACGAGTCAAGGTGGGGGTGATATTCAGACATGCTTGCACAAGACTTGCTTGTATGAGACATGCTTGTACAAGATATTCTTGCACTGCACTTTGTGTGCATGTGTATCTAATAAGGATGCATATGTATATCCCACTTTGGTGGTACCTTGCAACTCTGATTGGAATTCACGCTCAGAAGATCATACCTCATGAGTTGTTCAAAATACAAATTGAAATCTTATTCCAGAAGAATGTAAGTTATATTTGTCAAAGTTGGGATCTGTACATCAAATATAGGTTATGACAATGTGAAAGAAATCACACATAAATTTCCGTATGGGGAATTAAGAACAGGCATAGGAGAGGTGAGAGATGACGAACAGAAGGTCACCTCGCCGAAAGAAGAAAACGAGTACTAGCGACCGGCAGGAATTTCTGAAGTAACGAGCTCGCCCATGGTATAGAGGAGATGGAGGAAATGCCCGGGAGGTGGAGGAAAGATGTGAAGGATGCGGCAAGCAGGTCAGGGGGAATAAGAACGGCCTCATGTGTGACTGGTGCAAAAAGCGCGGATGGGAAAAAGGGAGTCAGATGCAATATAAAATGCTGATAGAGGCAGGAGAAGGGGTGACTTGGTTCTGTAGAGCATGCAATGGAAAAGTAAAAACTACATAAATAAGATAATAAGGTCTTGAGAGAGTGGAGTTCAAAATTATTGCTATAGGTTTAGCAGTTGACGTAGGATGTTGGTCTTGTTTTAGCTTGCCAGAAGACAAAATGGTCATCATTTGTATCAACTATAGGTTTGTGATTTTGCATGGAACAACGTCACTCAATTTGTTACAACTATGGTATGGTAAATTAGTTGAAGACATGAAGATTTTTTTTAAGGGTTTTCGATTATTTTTTTTGCTATTTCCTTCGTGTATGCCCTTAAACACTTGACGGGGAGGAGAAAAGGAGTACGCGTTCTTCACATTGTTTATTGTTTGTGTCAAGTGAATCAAATGTATGGGCAAAATTAACCACATTTGAGCTTGTGTCCACAAAAAAAAACACTTGTAACAGTTTCACACCGATAAAGTTCTCACAAGTTAGCAATAGTAAATAGGAAAAAATGACTGTTTGCAGTCAGGATCTGGTGAACATTATTACGTTTGGCTTGATCGATCCCTAAATTTAACATTATCGCATAACATTAGAATTTAATTTATGTCCACTCTCTTTCTTCATTGATTAACCGCTAGTCCAAGCATGACTGACTCAGTGCAGACCAAGGAAAGAGGCTGCCGTATCCTTTAGCCTTCTGATGAGGCAAACAAATGAATAATAGTTATAGGCTTGTACTTGCGGCATGGAGAACACACTAAGAAGATAAGGTTATTTAGTCACAAAATATACATAATAATTGAGTATTACACAACACTAAGCGCGGGGAGTGCTACCTAATTTAAGTACCTATCGTTGGGACCTGAAGAGACAGAGTGAAGGTCCTGGCGGTAGGCTTCAAGAGTAAAAATGATGCCATGACAATTTACGATGACTTTCCGTCAATGCCTCCATGAAAAAACTATTTTTCCTACGCTGCAGGACAGCTACAATTTTGCTTATGAATGTCAACAATTGGTTATAAAATATGTTGTATATGATTTTTTCGAGTCACTAGTTTTTCGAGGTCAAAAGACTTGTTCGAAATAAATTAGTTTTGATGTTTTTATCTAATGGTAGTTACATAGCTATATTCATTCAAGCGGTACTTACAATTGCATGGTATCATTTCGCTTATATATTTGATAATGAATGAAAGAACATATAGGTCACACTGTCAGTGTATCGCATTATTTTCAAGGCTGTGCCGCAGCTACAATGGCTTTTCAGTCTCAGATACACTAAATTATTTTCAAGTATTGGCAACAAGAGAATAGGAAGAGAAGGAATGAGAAGGCAGATAATTTGCCCCATGAATGCAAGGTAAACAAATTGGCAGTGGGGAACTTGGCTAGTTATGGTGGTTTCCGCGAGAGACCAGGACTGGAAGACAATGCTCATGGGGCATCATTATGTGGGCTGCCCCGGCTTGGTCTGGAACCTGGCATCCAAGAGAGACGCCTGCTGCCGGGATGACTGCAATAGCTGGATCCAGGTCATGTATTGGCGTTCTTGGTAAGGACCGTTTCTTTTGACTCTTGTTCCTATGAACTCCCTTTGTAGGTGCTCTCCAGGTAGCCTGGCTGGGCCCCCGGGTCCGGGCCAGTTTTCTAGTTTTCTGGCAGGAACTCGCACACTCAAAATATCAAACGAATGAGTGTTTGGTTCTCCGTGCCTTGTTGCAAGCTTACTCAAGAATGCCGCTAGCGGAACAGTTTAAATTTGTTTTGTCTGGAACTTACATTTTTGATATGTCGGCTCCCATGATTCGGTCTATTTGAATGAGCACCATAAACAAGATAATGCTTACCAGTATATTTTAGTACCAATTGTAGGGACACTTGTCCTCTACAATTTTATACTCATTCGAAGGCAGTCCTTTTTATTCCGACGGCATTCATTGGTATTGTGTGATTGGCTGCACGCCAGGATCTGCCTGTTGTACACAAACATCTCATGGCAGATGGTCCATTCGGAATGACGACTTGCCGTGTGGACGGCGCAAGTGCACATGAAACTGTTGAGCCTGGGACACACTTCAATTGATGTTATTTATTTTGTAATTGACAACATGGTTATAAATGAACAGTATATACACGAAGCAGGCCATGGTGTGCCGTTTTGATGGGCGCAGAATATACTTTCTTTGTACATTCAAAATTTAATCCTAAACTACTCACTCACTTATAATGACGTTGTGAGGGCAAGGGCAGCGCAGGGCATCGTATGGACGAGCCCTTACACTGCCCTTTTCCTAGTGGAATTCTTCCACCTCCGTGACTTTAGCGGTATCGGTCGAGGAGGTTGTTGATGCGTCCGTTTCTGGTCACGACTAAATTTCTGGGGAGGCTGGTTGCAGAGCGATCAGCGTGCTATAAAGAATAAAAGAATGAACAAAAAAGTTTATCCATACACAGAAGGCATGTTCTTCTTTTTAAACAATAAATTTATGAATAGTATATCTAAAATAGGTGAAATGACAAGCTTAGAACTTGTAACCAAGTAGTTGAAGCGGTGTGTGAGCGGTAGGGAGCCATTTTACTATCCAAGCTGGACATCCGAACACGACTGTTGCCTAAACATGTCATGACAAGAGAGCTATAAAGGTAAGTTTTAATGTACATATTAAATATGCACTGTATCCTGTTGACATAAGATGTTGCGATTTGACAAGGGGATCATTTATACAACAATTAGTTAGAGTGAGAATTGCTAATTCAGCAGTACAGCCTAATTCATTGGGTAGCAAAGAATGCGACGGTATGAGTGGGTCGATGCGAGACAGAGTCACTGACAAAAAAAAAGAGAAAGTATCATTAATATAATATAAAATCAACTTAAAGAGGTTCCTTAGTACACGAGTGGTGTGTTATTCTCGTGGAACATTGAGCTCCCTAACGTGTCACGACGAAAGAGCTGTCAAGGTAGGTTGGAGGTGCACATTAAGTATGCATTATATCATAATGAGAAGGTGTTGCTATTTTACCTCGGAATCTTTTGCATCATAATTAGTATGAATTCGATAGTTTAAGCCCACGGCCCAATTAATTGAATAGCAAAGAATGTGACGGTATTAGGGGGTCTATGTGAGCTAGAGAACCACTGTCATAACAAACAAACAAGAAAGAAATATATTTACATTTGTATACGTTCATACACAAACCAGTGTGATGATTTTTGAGGCACGGTAACAGCGTGCATACTTATACACAGTAACATATATATTTAAATTACGTATCAACAGTACATACGAATGCACAAATACACGTAGAATGCCTGTTGAACAATACAATAAATAAATATGTGCAATCAGTCTGGAGGGCGCGTAATGATAGGCGGAACCATCAGGTCGGATCAGGTGACAGTTCATATCATTCGCCAAGTACAAGTGTCAAAGGGTCTTGGTGTGTGGATGGGCCTATGTGAGTTAAGGAGCTCATATACAGATGGAATGGTATTATTGTACTGCCATAAGTCTAAACATAGATATACAAACATTTAAGATTCATATAAGGATGGATATACAAATATATAGTACATTTGATGATGGGTACGCAAATTTAAAATAAACATGATGATGGCTACCTTATGGCGTTCATCACTTCGTGTAACCGAGTGAGTGAACTTGTGAGTGACCGGTAGCGGACATCTAACTAGCTTTTTAGCTGAGCACAAGTATCGACTTTCCCGAAACACGACGAAAGGTCGGAGAAATAGCCAAGCATATTTAAATCATATAATAAATAGGCGGTCCATCCTGATGACACATAGCATTGCTATCAGACATTATGTTTTTTATCACGTAATTGGTTGACTATCTGCGAGATACGTTGGGGAACAAAGGTTGTCTGGTTAGCAAAGGTTGTCTGGTAGCAAAGGTTGTCTGCTCGGTTAGTGGGTTCATGAAGCGCACTCTGATCACCAGCACTGGTGTGCATGGCGACACGTGGTGTGTTGCTGTTGTTATGTTTGGGCTGTCATCTGCAGCTTTGGGCAGCATCCTCGCAGGTTTTAAACAATCGAATGAGATGGTCTCAAGTTTTATCTTGCGTAATACTTTGAAAACGATGGGTCTCGTTTTACTAAACTGAAGGGGCATTCGTATGGTCTAGTAAAGGGTCGTTGAACTACATCCAGGCGCACATACACATGCTTGCATTCGTTTATTGCTGGGTCGATTTTATTCATGGTTTTGGTCGATTCGAGAGAATGGTACTTCATGCGTGATATCGCATCCGTATTTTTACATCAAAGTTGCGATTGTTGTCCGATGGTTCCACGAGGGCCCTCGGTGCACGGAGTGTGGTGCCACACAGCATTTCTGCCACAGAGCAGTCGAGCTCTGCTTTTGGGGCCGTTCGAAGACCTAACAAACCTAACGGTAAATTTTGGTGCCAATCTTGCGGATTTTGTTGGCACTTTAGACTATTCTTTAGGGTCCAGTGCCATCGTTCGAGAATTCCTTTTGATTTGGGGTGATAACCAGGGGTCCTCAGTTTTCGGATGTCAAGGAGCTCACACAACGAACTGGTTAGTTTTCCTTCGCAATGGGCTCCGCGATCGGTCATTAGTGTTTCGGGTACCACGTATCTGGCTCCCCAACGTTCTATAAACGATTTCGCGATCGTTTCGGCTGTTCTGTCTGTAATCGTATTCCTACAGACCATCTCCTGTATGGGTCGATGATTGTCAGTAGGTATCAATAACCCTTGCTGTACGGGAGCGGATCCACAATGTATATATAGACCATAGGGACACCAGTCGTTTACTTATACAAGATGTTGTTGTACTGGAATGCTGTTGTACCGAGGTACACGTTTACAAGTTATTTGATGCTGGAATGCTTTTGCATCAAGGCACACGTTTACAAGTTATTTGATGCTGAACATCAAATAACATGTAAACGTGTGCCTCGATGCAACAGCATTCCAGTACAACAGCATCTTGTATAAGTAAACGACGGTGTCCCAATGGGCTCACCCGTCTCTGTAGTCATCGCCGAACTCACCATGTAGAGCTTAGAAAAATAAATGTTCAGCCATGCACCGTGCGCCATCCCATTTTGGAGAAGATATGTCGACGACATCATCGCTATCGTAACATAGGAAGATACTACCCGTTTGCTGCCCTACGTTAATTAAGTAAACTGTGCCATCTAATTCAGGTGTGAAATAGAAGTTAATGGGCCTTACTGTTCCTTGACGTGTCCATCTAAACGAAAGTAGACAATGCACTGACCTTCAATGTACACCGAAAACCATCCCAGTCTGGACAATATCTGAACTATGGAAGCTATCATCCGGACCAACACAATAAAAGCGTTGTGAAAGCCTTGTACAATCGTGCGAACAACGTCTACAGGTGTGAAAATGCGAATGTAGAACTTCATTATATAAACAAGTCCTTATCAAACAATAACAATCCAAAATCATTTATATAATCAGCAACAAGGAGAAGGATCGAAAGAAGAATTAATAATGACAACAGCAATGTATTTCTTGGGCAAGAGCATGGTGTAGACGAAATTAATGATGCAGGGACCAGTAATAATCAGACTGAAGCTGAACAGGGCGGGATTAGAACTAAGTACGTTTCAGTACCGTACATCAAAGGTACTTCAGAGAGGGTGGCGAGACTACTGCGCCCTTACAATATCTAGATAGCCAACCGACCCACCAACACGTTGAAAAAGAGACTGTGCAGACTCAAGGACCAGCGACCAACAGAAGAGAAAAGGAACGCCGCTTACTAAATATCATGTTCATCTTGTCCTGCCCATTATACCGAAAAAACTGTAAGAGACCTCAGGACAAGGCTCAATGAACATAAAAAGGGTGTTGAAAAAAAAGCCGAGCTGTCATTAGTTTACCAACATTGCGGACGCTCTTACCATCAAATGAATTGGGAAGAAACCAAAGTTCTCGCAGTAAATGAGGACTGGAAATAGAAGAAATTTGTTGGAGCCTGCTATTCTGTTGCAAATAATACCTGCATCAATAGACACGAAGATGTACACTCCATTAACATTCCATTAATTAATCAAGTGATCGGGAATCAATGGATTCCATCACCGTTTAAGCAACTTTCCGTTAAGGAGGGTCTCAAGCTATCGTCTCGGAATGGCGTATCTTATTGTGATCTGTAAAAGTTGGGCTGTTATGTTGGACTGGACCTCTTATATTTTGTCGAACTGCATTAGAAAATATTACAAAAATAAGATGCTTGCTTGCATTTTAGACACCGCATGTTAGTTGGTATTGTCTGACTTGGATTTGTTTTTGTCCTGAAGAAGACACTAATTTAACCTGTGTCGAAAGCTTGGCCTGATTGAAATGATTGTCTTGACGAACTTTCTTTAAACCCCAAAATGGATTAACCTAGACGTCAACAAGCCTTCCAA
>SDVV010025625.1:0-12389 GCA_016164225.1 Gammarus roeselii | reverse complement strand
CACACATTTGGAACACGATTTGATGAGGTCGGCCAGCATTGAGAACGAGATAAGAAATTAACTCAAGCATTCACCAAGGTAAAATGATCCCGTAATTAAAGGTATACTTATTTGTGATCAGTGTCTTTTTTCTGAGCCTTGTCCATAGGTAAATGTTTCGTGTGCTTGAGCAAGGATTATAACCTAACTTACTTGAAAGTTTTCTATTAGCATTTTCCTGTACTCTAAGCCGCTCTGGGGACACTGCGGTGGGCTTACGCGAAGCAGGAAACCCTGAAGGAGCACATCCTGCAGGTAAAATGAGATAATGCCATGCACATGAGAAAACAAAAGCTAACTAGACCTAACCGGCTTCTTAATTCAAACAGATCAAGCATTGATATATGTTCTGCATCCACCATTTCAACTCAATTATTAGAGATAAATAAGTTTGTTACCCCCTCTCATCTGTCTAATTTAATGTATTCTCATCGTATTCACGTATTCAAGGCGTTGAAACTTAATTCCATGTTCACCATCGTTGGAACTGTTTCTCTGAATATTTCACAATGAAACATAAATAAATATTTTCAGAAAAAAGCATCATATTCGTGCCTGTCTTCAGGACGATTGTTTTCTGGTTAATTAAGAATACCAACCAAGGAACGAGTGGAATTTGTTGCATCCACTGAACTGCTTAGAAGTTATATATACCAATAACTCTGCAATTGAGAAATGCTGAAAATGTACTAATTTCTGACCAAATGTGGATAGTTTGTGGGTCATCAAATAAGACGCTAGAATTTGGTATCGACAATTCATTGCCAATTTACAACACACAACTTATAAATAATCAAGCCTTCCCGTGCAAATGAGAATAAATATTCCAGAGGGTCAATTAATTCCAAGGGATCAGCTCTCTCGTCATTCAACTTTAGTAAAAATTAATTTGACCTACACTGCATAAAGTGATGCAAGTTTGAAAGAAAACTTTCTAAGCCTACAATTGAATAATACAAACCAATTTGCACCTTTGGGCTACTTCTCTATGGAACCAAATTTACAAATAATTTATAGGACTTATTAACTATATCCGGTTACCATTTTTATACAAACAATAACATAAAAAAGATGGGAGGCGTTTGGTATTTATAAATAACAGGCTGACTATTGTATCGAGACCTTACTCGTTCATCATCCCAGGAATTGAAACTCTTTTTCTCGACATTTATTGTGATAACGAGTTTACAACAATAGGTATTGTTTTCTATATAGCCTCTGAAATGGCGGTATAATTTTTTCTCTAGAGATGAATTAAGTTTTCCATGGCCTTGATGTAGCTCATATCAAAGTGTATGTTACGGATGATTTCATCCTAAATCTACTTCAATGTCATTGATCAAATTCAGTAGCTAACTATTGTGATAATTTCATTTCTCGTGGTTACTACCTATTAATTACTAAACCAACACGTCGTACCGCTGCTGGATCAGCAACTTTGATAGATAACATTTTTTGCCAACGATGCCAATAGTGTAACTCGTGCAGCTGTGATAATTCCCAATGTCTCCGACTGTTACTAAATTTTCATTCGTAAACCGAATTCTCACGAATACCGTAATCCGAAGATAATTATCCATCGTACCTATAACGACCGGAACATTCAAAACTTTTAGGAGGCTCTGAGACATACTATCCACTAAACTCAAATGATGCGTTCACGCAGTTCCATGGCATATTAAATGAACGGTCTGAGGTGCATTTCGCGCTTATAACAAAAGAGCTCGACCACAAACAAGCTAAGAACTCGTGAATGACACCTGGTTTACTTGAATCACCAAAAAAGAGGACCGACTCAATACCGTAGATACATACGGCATCCCATCACTAGTCGAGGTGAATTTAAACCAAACAAAAATGCGTTCACGAAACTGACGAATATTGCTCGTGAAAACTGTATCTATAATTTGATTGCGACCTCTCCAGGTTATAGCATATACGGCTAGAAAATCATGAGTAACCTATTTGGAAGAAGTTAGAAGAAGAATTCGGATTCAATTGTTATTGATGATGAAGTCATCACTGATCCACAAACGATTTCAAATGCTTCCAATAATTACTTCAATAGTATTTATAATACTATAGGTGAATCATTTCGTTGTGACAACCTCCATTCTGAAAATTATCTAGAGAAAGCAATTCCTGAACAGCCAATCATTAACCCTACAGACCCAACCAATAAAAAAGTAATCATTGGTGGTTTAAAAAAACAGTTGCGGTATTGACTTGGATAACGTACCAACCAATGTAAATAAAGCTATATCTGGGACTATTGTAAGTCCTTTGACCCAACTGATCAATGAGTAACTCATGCGAGAAAATTTTCCCGTTGCACTCCAAATCACTGAAATTAGTGCAATTTATAAGGATAAAAGCACAACTGACATGTACAATTATCGCCCAATATCAGTCCTACCCGTCTTCGGTAGAGATTTTGAAAAAATATTTTTTGCAAGGCTATAGTCTCCTTTAGTCCCAAATTACCAACTTAGTCAAAATCAATTTGGGGTTCATACAGAGCGAAATTGATACAGAGCAGGCTCTATTAAAATTTGCTGGAGACATTGTTGATGGGTTTCATAGTGGATAGTCACTGTTGCTACTTTCATCGAGCATAGCAAAGACTACGCTTGCGTGAATCAAGAGAGTTCGGTCGCGAAGGTACAGCATTATGGAGTTAGTTACACTGATAAGATCTGAATAAAAAAATATCATCTTGATTAGAAATCACCTAGTGAGTTGCTATAAACAATAATCGTCTGTCGGTATTCTAAATATAGGAGTTCCGCAAGGGTCGATCCCTGGGCTTTTGCTCTGCCATATCTATATTAAGGGCATTGTGAACTCCAGCGACACGTCGTCCTTTCCTACTTTTTACAGACAATACTTCAGTTTATTCGACCGGAAAGAATATCGATGATACTATTACTCACCAGTAGAGAGACTTGGGTGTCCTAATCTCGAAGGATTTGAAATGGGACGCGCAGGTCGAAGGAAGTTACAAGATAACTAACCGTAACCTTAGTTTCATCGTCCGTAACTTCCTCTGCAAAACGAAGAACATTGTATTGCCATTGTACACGCCCCTCGTCCGTCCCCACCTCGATCATGCAGTCCAATTTTGGCCTCCACACATGAGGGAACATAGCCAAACTGGACGGAATCCAACATCGTGCTACTAAGCTCATCCCGCAGCTACGCCACCACAGCTACGAAGATAGGCTTAAAGAGCTTTGCCTCATCACCCTCAAGCAACGAAGGCTGAGTGCCAGCTCAATGAAATCTTTGAATACTTGAAGGGATTCCACAACGTAAGCCTTGTCGGCCTCTTCGACTAGGACTTGTGGAAAAACGTTTCGCTCCGACTATAGCGCAACACTTTTTCCCGATCGCAATCTCGCGGATTTGGAACAACTTACCAGCTGCGGTAATTGGCTCTTAATCTGTGATTAAACACTGGGCTACGTGAATCGTTTAACGTGAGAACGACACGACTTTTCTAGATGCTGTCGAGACTGTAACAATAGGGATATAGGGAAGGAGCTTGACACGGCTCTCCCCACAATTCAACTTATTACTAATAACCTCACTATTAGTAACAATAACCGCATCGTTGCTGGTAATGGTTATTGTTAATTATTACTCATAATTTCAATATAAGTAACAATGTAATTATTAATATTGCTAACCAACTCAGATCAAGCGACTGAAAATTTCCATATTTGAACGGAACATTTATAATAGTAACATTGCAAGTACAGACACTGATAATAATGCATTGCAAATAGACAGACTGATAATATTACATTACAAGTACAGACAGACTGAATAGTACATCTCGATACGATTATTCCTACTGTGCCATACCGGGTGAGAGGTGTTACGGCGACTCGTATCCACCCTTAAGCCCACGCATGGGTAACCTGTACTGGGAATAAGCTCGTAACGGTACTCGCAATCCCCCATCCCGCTTGCAAGCGAGGCCATCTGCTGCCCTAAAAACGGACAAGCAGATGCAGGGACTATGGTGTCCTGAGAATCGGAACCGCTTAATAGGAGTGCCCTGCTCAACCTAATGCGGCGATGAAGACTCAGAGGATACCATATATTTTTACGCTTTATTTGTATTTCTCTTATGTGGTACGATAGCCACTTACTGTCTACTAGGTGGATCTGTCGGCGAGTCAGCGACTACCGGTGAGCCGCAAAGGCAGCATTCACCGCCACACCCTATGGTAAACGAAAATGGAACCCTCACGTAGAGGAGAACAATTGCCAAACTTTACAGTAAGGCGTAGACTTGATGTATTTCATCCATCGTTGAGTCAGTGAGTATCTTACTATGGAAGGACCTTCTCGACACGATGGTATTTTTCATTTTTTCTTCCTTCCCTACCGGGATGGGAAAGGAAAGGAGAAAAAGGGGTATAGATAGACAACAAATATAAACTATCAAGTGCGATTGAAAGTCTGTCGGCGACTCAGCGGCGCTTGCCGAGGACCCGCAACGCCGTCACACCCCTTGGTATCCGAAAATCGAGCCCGCCATAAGAGGAAAGCAATTGCTCAATTCAACGTTACCGCGTAGATTCGACTTATATCATCCATTGTTGAGTCAGCGAGTATCTCCCTACGGGGGAGGGTTTTTTGTCGACAAAAAGGTAGACTCTCTTTTCTTCTATCTCTGTTCCCCTGGCTGGGAGGGAGATAGTAAAGAAATAAAAATAGCTAACAAATCGCGGGTCACATAGTTGGGAGGAAGTCTGTCGGCGACCCAACAGTGCCTGCCGATGAGCCGCAATGGAAGCATTTACCCCCACACCCTATAGTATACAATAATCGAGCCCGCACCAAGAGGAGAGCGAGGTGCCAACTCAATAGTACGGCGTAGATTTGCCGGATATCATCCATCTGTCAAGTCAGTGAGTACCTTCTTATTGAGGGACACTGTCGACACGATGGCACCGTCTCTTTCATTCTCTTCTAATCTCCGTGTCAGGAGGAAAGAATGAAAATGAAAAGAGATTGATAGTAAGAGAAAACTGCTGCCTTTGGGTGGCAACGCCGGTTACCAAATGGAACAGCACTCCCTAGAGATGCCCTTTTGGCATCTCAACTTGAAATATTCTTTTATATCTTGGAGATAACCCTCTGGGCTCTCACCCTGAAATATATGTTGATACATTTATGCTTCTAATGCAACTTTCTTATTTTGGAGATGTCCCGCCGGCATTTGGTCTTGAAAGTTATTCCTTTGTACAGTGTGGATGAACTAACCGTTTTTTCTCATGAAGCTCAGATCTAGGCGAGACCTGGTGCGGCAGGGCGCAGGGCAATCACTAACCCCTTATCAACAGATTTTCGAGTTAATTTCAAAATTTAAATACAGTTTTTTTGCCGTTTTTGGACTGACTCTCATTCGAAAATTTTAAATTACTCTGATTCTTTTGACTTCGATGTTCGACCAATTTCAAAATTTAAATATTGGTTCTAGTATTTTTTGCACTGAATCTTGCAATGACTGTTTTTCAAAATATAAAAACTTAGTATCTTCTGATTGCACTCGGTTCGACCTAAATTCAAAATATTAATATCCCTGTTATTCATGGCTTAAATCTTGCAATAAAACCCGTTTTCAAAATTAAAAATACTCGTGTTTCTTTGGACTAAACTCAGGAGATGCCACGAGCTACTATTTTCCTAGGAGATGTCACTCCGACGTCTCACCTTGAAGGGTGACAAACTTCAAGGAACCACTTGCGTACAGAAGACATCTCCTGGGCACATGGGGAGGACCACTACCCAGGCAACTAGGTGAGGTGCTCTTCTTGAATGTGCACATACTTGTCAAAATTTAAATACCCATACGCTCCATTGAAGTAGACTAAATACCTAGTTGGGGTCCGTCTGACCCAACCTCTGCGGCAAGCCGACAGGCATTCGCTCGAAGAATGCCTGTCGGAATGCCACGCCCATACGCTGAGCGTATGGGCGTGGCCGTCTCTGTTCGACCGTCTGAGATGCGACCGCATGAAACCTGCATTCTGCCTTTCACATTTTGTTTGCCTCGTTCTTAAAAATGTCCGCCTGATACTTGACTGTTTGTTCTCCGGGGCTGAAATGCTCGGGTAGTAGTAGGGTGGTGGTAGTAGGGGGTGGCAAGATTAGTGGTGGTCTTTCTCCTTTCTGTACATACAACCTTCCTCTTGTCTGTATGTGTGCATGAATTTCTAAAGCCTTGTTGACTATCACCTACGCTATTTTTCGCGTCTATCAAAGAACAACTTGACATGAACACTCGTGCTCGTTATGTCTCCTTACTCTAAACTACTAGTAAGAAAGATCAATTGGTTCACATTTCGAGCTGGTCAACATAAAATAAGCTGAGGCTAGATGCCAACAAGACGCAGGTCATGATGTTTTCCAGGAGGATATTACCCATCCCTAACGCACAAGTCGAATTAAACGGTCAACCGGTTGCATATGTGTCAGAAACCAAGTTTCTCGGCGTAATAGTGGATCAGAGACATAACTTTAAAAATCACGTCACATTTGCTGCCGGTATATTAATCCAAATCGTGTGGCCTCCTTCACCAAATTAAATATTGTTCACGACTTCTGCTAAAAGCCGTTTGTACTACAGCTTTATCCATTCCGTTCTGACGTATTGTGTAACCGTATATGCTTCTACCTATAAAATTAAACATAAGACCTATTATTCTTAGTCATGAGTGTGTCATTGAAGCACTATCACATGATAGCAGACGTGACCACACGTTGCTTCTCTTTTGTCCATGCAAAAATCTACCACTGCGTCACATCTTTGCTTTTCCGCCTCGGTGTTTGCCTGCAAGGCTCTGAACATTTTAACTTATATTAATAAAGTTTTCTCATTAAGATTAATCCCACTTTTGATCTTCGTAACAATGCGGATCGGTAATTTCCTCGTAACTCGTCAATGTTTTAAACTATTCGTAAAATACGCCGCTGCAAAACTTGCAATTCGATCGTCATAGATGCAAGGACGGGTAGAAGTATAGCTATCTTCAAACGTAAACAAAAATTATTCCAGTTTGAACATGTACGTGTAGAATTTCTTGAATTGTAATCCACTTCCGACGTGCATTTTTGTTATTCGTCAGTTTCATTTGACGAATTTACGAATTTTGTCATTCGTCAGTTTCATTTTATGAATTCCTTCATTCTATTTTTTCCGTTTCAAATGTTCAAATATCCAATTGTGTTGTAGAAGATACCTGAAAAGTGGACTTAGTTGGAAAAAGTATGGAAGAGAGAATAGGAACAAGAGTTTGCGTAAGCGAAGGGGCTTATCACTAACGAGCTTATCTTAGTACAGTAACCTCGTCCGTACAGTTACAAATGGAAGTAAACTTTATCTAGACCTAACATCGTATTTGAATCACCTTTGTATCGCTTGACGACTAACAATCATTTATTTCATTAATAACTATAATTTTTTTCTAGCTCTCTTTGCCTCATCCCTTTACGGTTGCAGTAGATGGAGCTTCATAGTAAGAAAGCGTCACTCGATTTATCGATAAAGTGGTCTATGTGCCATGCAAACGAAAAGCGACGCGCAGACAATAACATTTATTGGTGACGAATTCCGCGGAGACAAAAATTGCGAATTAGGCAACTGAACCAGGAGCATCTAACAGTGAGCAAACAGTACAGGATCACTAAAAAAATGACCCTCACTCTCGCAGAACAGGCACATATGCAGCAACCTACTATGGAACAACTATTCACCGCCGCAACCAGGTACAGGGCGAACATTAGTTGCTGAAATTCGTTCTCGGGCACGTTTTGTAGAGCCAACGTGATCCAATGACCCGGTGTGGAGAAGCGGAAAGCCACAATGCCAATAAACTCGATCGAGCACACAACGACTGATGATCCCTCTGGCTGCAGTACTCTAGCAAAGTAATGGAACCTCAAACACTGAACAGCAGATTCCAGTTAAATTTTAGTTTACCTCATGAATTGGGTTATTTATCTTGTCACTAACAAAGTATCATTTGCCGATTTATCCATCCGTATTCACTAATCGTGTAATGTCTACTTAATATGCAATTCAATTCCAATGCATATTTTTGTTTCATCAATCAAAACATTGGCATCGAAAACAAAGTTTGATTGAATAGGTTTCCTGGATCAGTTATGAATAATTTAAACAAAGAAGATCCATCACTGTTTTGCTGTCCTAAGGTTGTAAGCAGCGGATGAGAAAACTAGGGACTGATAAACATGCACATTGAGTTTGGAAGGTGATTCTGTCCATGGTGATTAAAAAACGTTATCTAACGAAATAATCACTCATTTGGACGAGCTTTGACCGCCCTACGGGGGAGTCTGCATTAACTTCGCGTTGGGACTCCGGTGGAACATGAAAGCAAATAATAAATAAATTGGACGAGCTTTACTCTGCAATAGACTTGTATCTCGATTTCGTTTCAATTGCAAAATGGCATTTTATGTCATTTGCTTCATTCTAATCTCTCTCATATGTAAATGAATGGAAAATGTTTTGTAACTAAATTAACCAATTGAAGAATGTGCAATTCAAAGAAAGATGGGTTGTTACATCGGTGTATGATCGGACGTTTGTGAGAGCGATTCTGAATATTATGCTAGTAAAAATTCTGACCTACGGGATCAGTCATCAGAATAATGATCATCTCTTCTATACTCAAGGGCTGTTCAGCATCAGTCCAACCATGAATACTTATCGTACGCTGAAATACCATCCCCTTGATGTGCGCTTGTAGACCTTTTCACTTTGTATTGTTTTGTTCAGTGCAACTTTTCTCTTACCAGTAAATCTATATGTCTCGGGGAAATTCCTATTTAATGTGTGTAGGAATTTGTTGATCATTTTCACTATCATTGCTCTACAACAACAAGCTCTATTGAAAATGACTCATCTTAAATGCCTGCATTGCCGTCGAACCGCTACATTACACAGTTATATGTGCGCTCTACAAATTACTGACGGCCATCTTGGAGCGTGCGGTCGACGTTCTGTTACCGGCAATGGGCAGTTTTCAACGTAAAACGAGTTGCCCCTTTCTTTGTCGAAACGTCCCATCCGCTAGATTTGCCAGGAACGAAATTTCATTCACAATTTTCTAAACTTTGTTTCCTCAATTTTTTCCCAAAATGTATACCGTAAATCGCCCCACGAATAATTGAAAGGGACGTACCGAAACATTTAGAACAGTATAAGTTGAGAAAATGAATTAAGATTATTGGATTACGTCCAAAGAATCGTTTACATTTGGTGATGAGATCACCTCGCTTTTTCTGATTTTTTTTTGAGGTCTAAATTGCAGAAAATATTATAAACGAATTCATATTTTTTTTTTCGATTCAATTCTGGTAGGCTGAAATATATTGGAATATCCTTAAATGAACCGAAAAAAAGAGTCTGAAAACGTCTACAAATACAAAAAATATTTAAATGCTCTCACTTTCTCTGAAATTATGTAATACACCAGTCCAACAAGGACTGCGTTTCCATTAAATAACGTCTGTCGAGCAAGAAATTGTACGAGTTAGGTAAAAATGCATCGGATCGAATTTAAAAATTGTGTTTCCAAAATATAAATTGAATTGCAGTTTCAAAAAGTGTATTTGACCTGGTATAACGTCAAGAAATTCAATTAATTATCACAGCGAAGGTGGCACTCCAGCTCTTCCCTTACAAAAAATATAAAGTCACCTGCAATTTTGTGGACATCACCCTTGAATTTTTTTTCGTCCCCATGTAGAGTACGTAAACTTAAATACCATTGCATTCGAATCATCTTAAATTTCTCAAATCCTAATTCCAAGATTTATTTTTGTACAAAGCAGTTTTTACTGACTAATTTTTTTTTCTCCAAAATTCGTCTTGCATCCGGATTTTTTTTGTTCAAAAGTGAAACCGATCATATTCTTGGGCAAACATGCAAGTCTCAGTCTCTGAGAGCAAACCCGCTTGGACGATATGATGATGAGGTCTGCCGGGTCCTTGAAATTGGGCAGAAATTCCGACTGCAACTTTGATGAGCAAATGGTAAAAAAAATCTTGACGACTAAGGGCAGGCATATTCACGTAACAATTTTAGTTTTGGAAATACGCATTCAATAATATCTCGGTGAATGTAACTTGTCAGGATCCAAATGTAGGTTTAAATTAACATCATAAAGGTTTGATATAATATGAACCAAGTATTGATAATGACACATTTTGGGATTTTTTGCTCAACGAATGAATTAAAAGTGTAATAATATTGCCTCTGCATTACCCCACCAATGAAGTTCTATACCTAATAAGAAATGTCTGAATATGTGATGATGTCCTAGAAAAAAAAATCTGATCATCAGGCAGGAGTGATGTCACGTTAGAAATGAATTAGCAACACATATGATAGTTATACATTAGTGTCATAAAATATTTTTGTATATATTTAGTAAGTCGTTTCTCATGTTTTTCGAAATGCTACACTATCATTTTAATGACAGAATGTGGCAGCACGTCTCACTTAATAAGCTTCACTTCTGAACTTGCTCGCGTCCACCGGCGTAGTAGGAGAATAAATAGAGCATCGAATCTACCCGACCACTGTTAGCCATCATAGACAACAACAAAGAGCAAGCACGCTAAATTGGCTTCACAACTCTGGCAAGTACAGGGGCGAAGGCATACTTTATAAGATGAAATAACATAAAGTGATTAAACAAATGTCAATTTGCGGCTTTTTAAATTATTAAAATCATCTTTATTTATATTCTTATAGTGTATCTTCTTTCATATGCTCATTTACTTCCATTCTTAGGAAGTATAGAGATTATTTCTTTCTCCCGCTCCTTCATTTGAAATTAGTCTGTTTGTTCAGGTTTCGCATTTTACGAGTGACAGATGAGGTTTTCGGAAGAACATACCCTACGGGGGAGCCAATTATGACTCACGTTGAGGCTCCGGTGAAAAGAGACTCAAATCAAATTCGGAAGAATATACCAGGGATAAAAATTTAAGATATGAACAAAAGTTGTTTAATTTCGATGTCAATAATACACATGTTTGATTTACGCGTTAGTTGAATAGCTGCACTGCAATCAAAAGCGTGGTAACTTTGATTTGGATATTTAATCAGGGTCAGTAATTATTCATGACTTAATTGTTCATTCTGTTTGAATGTGTCTATCTTATGATGATCTGGTAACGTTATTTAGTTTCTGACAGAAAATATGTGTGTAGTAAACTTTGAATATTCCGATTTCTCACACCTGTCCCTCTGCAGTGTTACACTGTTTCGCCCGGCCGATCATAAAAGTGAAGTTTTAAAGTTGTCATATGCATTTCAATGTTTCAGATCGAATGCTTAGAATTTTTGCACGTCACGGCAAAGTTCATCAATCTAACTTAAACGCTGCGGAAGAACAACATACTTGGACAATTGAATAGTTGGAGATTCTTCTCTGTATAGAGGGTCACAGCGCAGCTGCTACGTGGCCCAAACTCTTCCCGCGTGCTGTGCTATCACCATTGTCATGTTGCTACAAATTTGCCAGTCTAATACCTGTTTGGAGTGGCGTGTGAGTACTAAGTTGTACCCACAGCGATCCACCTCTAATCCACTGTTTAGAGGTAGATCAGGAACACAGCTGAGGTATTGTCAGTAGCGTAGACCTAAAGGAGGACCGAAGTTTGGGTGGATAGATTCCTTGAAGCAAGCTTCATGAAGCCGAGACATCAGTGTGAAGGTAGCGAAAACGGAAATGATACTGATTATGTGTCTTTTCCGGATCATGTCATCTCGTCGAGGAACTGGATGGACGTGGGTGGCAGAGTGCCCGGTAAATAATGATGCAGAACCCGTCTGCGTTATAAATTGCCCGGTACTCTGCTATTCACGTTCATCTATCTTTATTAACCAGGTAACTTCAGGCACCGCTTTCGGGCACCGCTTTCGGGCACCATTGCTGATACTGATCGGGCATGGCTGCTGACACTGACCTCGTGCCTCACTCCTGACACGATGTGTTCTGTCAACAATCAGCCGTAGTTAGAGTTGCTACCAGCGAGTCTACGTCTCCTCCATAAAAAATCGATTACCTCCTCTATGTACTCCCTAAATACTTGGTTATTATTATTATTATTATTATTAAATCATTTTAATTCCATCGTCTAGCAATGGGTTTTCAATACTTAGGTATAATACATCAAACTTAGTTTTTATATGCGCTATTTGAACTAGCGAAACGAGAGATAAAGTGAATTCGTGACAGCTCATCTGTCGGCGGCCGGTTTGTAGCTACATCGTGTTCCAAAACATGATTCACAA